>JAYMFT010268119.1:0-10666 GCA_038088735.1 Panulirus argus
CGATGGTGTGACAAATATGTCGAATGGACAGACGAATGTATATATACCATGGGTCGGAGTTGAACCCTGGGCAGGGCGCCTGGCTATCTTGGCCACGCGGAGGTCTAAAAGACACACACACTAGATTTCTAGTGTTTTCCCATGTGTCCCAGCCTCATCTCGGTGGGGATAGCATGGCTTTAATCAACCGAGGCTCTGATGGTGTGACAAATATGTCGAGTGGACAGACGAATATATATATACCACGGGTTGGAGTCAAACCCTGGGCAAGGCTCCTGGCTATCTCGGCCACACGGAGGTCTAAAAGACACATACACTAGGTTTCTAGTGTTTTCCTGTGTGTCCCAACCTCATCTCTATGGGGATTGCATGGCATTAATCAACCGCCGCTCTGATGGTGTGACAAATATGTCGAATGGACAGACAAATGTATATATACCACGGGTAGGAGTCGAACCCTGGGCAGAGTGCCTGGCTGTCACGGCCACGCAGAGGTCTAAAAGACACACACTAGATTTCTAGTGTTTTCCTGTGTGTCCCAACCTCATTTCGGTGGGGATAGCATGGCTTTAATCAACCGTTGTTCGTATGGTGTAACAAATATGTCGAATGGACAGACGAATGTGTATATACCACGGGTTGGAGTCGAACCCTGGGCAGGGCGCTTGGCTGTCTTGGCCACATGGAGGTCTAAAAGACACACTAGATTTCTAGTGTTTTTGTTTTCCTGTGTGTCCCAACCTTATCTCGGTGGGGATAGCGTGGCTTTAATCAGCCACGGTTCCGATGATGTGACAAATATGTCGAATGGAGAGACGACCCCTGGGCAGGGCGCATGGCTATCACGGCCACGCAGAGGTCTAAAAGACACATACTAGATTTCTAGTGTTTTCCCATGTTCCAACCTCATCTCAGTGGGGATAGCATGCCTTTAATCAACTGCGGCTCCGATGGTTTGAGAAATATATTGAATGGACAGACGAATGTATATATACCACGGGTTAGAGTCGAACCCTGGGCATGGCGCCTGGCTATCTCGTTGACATGGAGGTCTAAAAGACACTCACTAGATTTCTAGTGTTTTCCTGTGTGTCCCAACCTCATCTCGGTGGGTATAGCATGGCTTTAATCATCCGCGGCTCCGATGATGTGATAAATATGTTGAATGGACAGATGAATGTATATATACCACGGGTTGGAGTCGAACCCTGGGCAGGTCGCCTGGCTATCTCGGCCACATGGAGGTCTAAAAGACACGCACACTAGATTTCTAGTGTTTTCCTTTGTGTCCCAACCTCATCTGAGTGGGGATGGCATGGCTTTAATCAACCGTGGCTCTGATGATGTGATAAATGTCGAATGGATAGACGAATATATATATACTACAGGTCGGAGTCGAACTCTGGGCAGGGCACCTGGCTATCTCGGCCAGGCGGACGTCTAACAGACACAGACACTAGATTTCTAGTATTTTCCCGTGTTTCCCAACCTCATTTCGGTGGGGATAGCATGGCTTTAATCAACCATGGCTCCGATGGTGTGACAACTATATCGAATGGACAGATAAATGTATATATATCACGGGTCGCAGTCGAACCCTAGGCAGGACGCCTGGCTATCTCAGCCAAGCGGAGGTCTAAAAGACACACATACTAAATTTCTAGTATTTACTCATGTGTCCCAACCTCATCTCGATGAGGATAGCATAGCTTTAATCAACCGCGGCTCCGATGATGTGACAAATGTGTCGAATGGACAGATGAATGTATTTATACCATGGGTTGGAGTTGAACCCTGGGCATGGTGCCCAGCTATCTCGGCCACATGGAGGTCTATAACACACACACAAGATTTCTAGTGTTTTCCCTTGTGTCCCATCCTCATTTCGTTGGGGATAACATGGCTTTAATCAACCATGGCTCCGATGGTGTGACATATATGTCGAATGGACAGATGAATGTATATATACCACTGGTTGGAGTCGAACCCTGGGCAGGGCGCCTGGCTATCTCGGCCACGCGAAGGTCTGAAAGACACACACACTAGATTTCTAGTGTTTTCCCGTGTGTCTCAACCTCATCTCAGTGAGGATAGCAGGGCATTAATCAACCGCGGCTCCGATGGTGTGACAAATATGTCAAATGGACAGACGAATGTATATATATCACGGGTCGGAGTTGAACCCTTGGCAGGGCGCCTGGCTGCTTTGGCCATGCGGAGGTCTAAAAGACACACACTAGATTTCTAGTATTTTCGTATGTGTCCCAACATCATCTCGGTGGGGAGTTCATGGCTTTAATCAACTGCGGCTCTGATGATGTGACAAATATGTCGAAGTGACAGACGAATGTATATATACCACGGGTCGGAGTTGAACCCTGAGCAGGACGCCTGACTGTCTCAGCCATGTGGAGGTGTAAAAGACAGACACACTAGATTTCTAGTATTTTATCGTGTGTCCCAACCTCATCTCGGTGGGGATAGCATGGCATTAATCAACCATGGCTCCAATTGTGTGACATATGTTGAATGGACAGATGAATGTATATATACTACGGGCCGGAGTCGAACCCTGGGCAGGGTGCTTGGCTGTCTTGGCTATGCGGAGGTCTAAAAGACACACACTAGATTTCTAGTGTTTTCCTTGTGTCCCAACCTCATCTTGGTGAGGATGGCATGGCTTTAATCAACCGTGGTGCCGATGATGTGACAAATATGTCAAATGGCCAGACGAATGTATATATACCATGGGTCGGAGTCGAACCCTGGGAAGGGTGCCTGGCTATCTTGGTCACATGGAGGTCTAAAAGACACACACACTAGATTTCTGGTGTTTTCCCATGTGTCCCAACCTCATCTCGGTGGGGATAGCATGGCTTTAATCAACTGCGGCTCCGATGGTGTGACAAACATGTCGAATGGACAGACGAATGTGTATATAACACGGGTTGGAGTCAAACTCTGGGGAGGGTGCTTGGCTATATTGGCCATGCGGAGGTCTAACAGACATACACATAAGATTTCTAATGTTTTTCCGTTTGTCCCAACCTCATCTCAGTGGGAATAGCATGGCTTTAGTCAACCACAGCTCCGATGCTGTGAGAAAGATATCAAACTGACAGACGCACGTATGTATACCATATGTCGGAGTGGAACCCTGGGCAGGGCACCTGGCTATCTCGGCCATTTGGAGGTCTAACAGTCACAAACACTAGATTTCTAGTGTTTTCCCATGTGTCCCAACCTCATCTCAGTGGGGATAGCATGGCTTTAATCAACTGCGGCTCCGATGGTGTGACATATGTCGAATGGACAGATGAATGTATATATACCATGGGTCGGAGTTGAACCCTGGGCAGGGCGCCTGGCTATCTCGGCCATGCGGAGGTCTAAAAGACACACACTAGAATTCTACTGTATTTCCCTGTGTCCCAACCTCATCTCGGTGGGGATAACATGGCTTTAATCAACCGCGGCTCTGATGGTGTGACAAATATGTTGAATGGACAGACCAATGTATATATACCATGGGTCGGAATCAAACCCTGGGCAGGGCACCTAGCTATCTCGGCCATGTGGAGGTCTAAAAGACACACACACTAGATTTCAAGTATTTACCCGTGTGTCCCAACCTCATCTCCATGGGGATAGCATGGCTTTAATCAACGGCGGTTTTGATGGTGTGACAAATATGTCGAATGGACAGACCAGTGTATATATAACACAGGGTGGAGTCGAACCCTGGGCAGGGTGCTTAGCTATCTCTGCCACATGGAGGTCTAAAAGACACTCACACTAGATTTATAGTGTTTTCCCATGTGTCCCAACCTCATCTCAGTGGGGATAGCGTGGCATTAATCAGCAGGGGCTCCGATGGTGTGACAAATATGTCGAATAGACAGATGAATGTATATATACCACGACTTACTTGTCACACCATCGGAGCTGTGGTTGATTAAAGGCATGCTGTCCCCACCGAGATGAGGATGGGACACACTTGAAAAAACTAGAAATCTAGTGTGTGTGTCTTTTAGACCTTCTCGTGGCCGAGATAGCCAGGCGCCCTACCCAGGGTTCGACTCCGATCCATTGTATATATACATTCGTCTCTCCAGTTGACGTTTGTCACACTATCGGAGCTGCGGTTGATTAAAGCCATGCCTTCCCCACCGAGATGAGGTTGGGACATGCAGGAAAACACTAGAAATCTAGTGTGTGTTTTTTAGACCTCCGCATGGCCGAGATAACCAGGTGACCTGCTTAGGGTTCGACTACGACCCTTGGTATATATACATTCTTCTGTCCATTTGACTTATTTGTCACACCATCGGAGTTGTGGTTGATTAAAGCCATGCTATTCCCAGGAGATGAGGTTGGGACACAAGGAAAGGACACACGGAAAAATACTAGAAATCTAGTGTGTGTGTCTTTTAGACCTTCTTGTGGCCGATATAGCCAGGCGCCCTACCTAGGGTTCGACTCCAACCAGTTGTATATATGCATTCATCTGTCCATTCGACATTTGTCGCACCATCGGAGCCGCAGTTCTTAATGAGGTTGGGACACACGAGAAAACGCTAAAAATCTAGTGTGTGTCTTTTAGACCTCCGCGTGGCCGAGATCGCCAGGTGCCCTGCCCAGGGTTCGACTCCAACCAGTGGTATATATTTATTCGTCTGTCCATTCGACATATTTGTCACCCCATCGGAGCTGCGGTTGATTAAAGCCATGCTATCCCCACGGAGATGAGGTTGGGACACACGGGAAAACACTAGAAATCTAGCGTGTGTGTCTTTCAGACCTTCGCGTGGCCGAGATAGCCAGGCGCCCTGCACAGGGTTCGACACCGACCAGTGGTATACATTAATTCGTCTCTCCATTCGATATATTTGTCACACCATTGGAGCCGCGGTTGATGAAAGTCATGCTATCCCCACGGAGACGAGGTTGGGACACACGGGAAAACACTAGAAATCTAGTGTGTGTGTCTTTTAGACCGACACGTGGCTGAGATAGACAGGCGCCCTTCCTAGCATTCAACTCCAACCCGTGGTATATATACATTCGTCTGTCCATTTGACATATTTGTCACACCATCGGAGCCGCGGTTGATTAAAGCCATGCTATCCCCACCGAGATAAGGTTGGGACACACAGGAAAACACTAGAAATCTGTTGTGTGTGTCTTTTAGACCTCCGAGCGGCCGAGATAGCCAGGCAACCTGCTCAGGGTTTGACTCCAACCTGTGGTATATATACATTCTTTTGTCCATTTGACTTATTTGTCACACCATCGGAGCCGTGGTTGATTAAAGCCATGCTATCCCCACCGAGATGAGGTTGGGACACACGCGAAAACACTAGAAATCTAGTGTGTGTGTCTTTTAGACCTTTTCGTGGCCGAGATAGCCAGGCACCCTACCCAGGGTTTGACTCCGACCCATTGTATATATACATTCGTCTGTCCATTCGAAATATTTGTCATCATCGGAGCAGCGGTCGATGAAAGCCATGCTATCCCCACCGAGATGAGGTTGAGACACACGGGAAAACACTAGATATCTAGTGTGTATGTATCTTAGACGTCCGGGTGGCCGAAATAGCCGGGCGCCCTGCCCAAGGTTCAACTCCGACCCATACTATATATACATTCGTCTAACCATTCGACATATTTGTCACACTATCAGAGCTGTGGTTAATTAAAGCCATGCTGTCCCCACCAAGATGAGGTTGGGACACACAGGAAAACTAGAAATCTAGTGTGTGTGTCTTTTAGACCTCTGCATGGCTGAGATAGCCAGACGACCTGCCTCAGGGTTCGACTCTGACCCATGGTATATATACATTCCTCTAACCATTCGACATATTTGTCACACTATCGGAGCCATGGTTGATTAAAGTCATGCTATCCCCACCGAGATGAGGTTGGGACACCCGGGAAAACACTAGAAATCTAGTGTTTGTGTGTGTTTTAGACCTCAGCGTGGCCAAGATAGCCAGGTGCCCTTCCCAGGGTTTGACTCCGATCAATGGAATATTTTCATTCGTCTGTCCATTCGACATATTTGTCACCCCATCGGAGCTGTGGTTGATTAAAGCCATGCTATCCCCACGGAGATGAGGTTGGGACCCACATGAAAACACTAGAAATCTAGTGTGTGTGTCTTTTAGACCTGCACATGGCCGAGATATCCAGGCGCCCTGCTCAGGGCTTGATTCCGACCAGTGGTATATATTCTTTTGTCTGTCCATTCGACATATTTGTCACACCATCGGAGCTGCGGTTGATTAAAGCCATGCTATCCCAACCGAGACGAGGTTGAAACACACAGGAAGGCACTAGAAATCTAGTGTGTGTGTCTTTTAGACCTCTGCGTGGCCCAGATAGCCAGGCGCCCTTCCCAGGGTTCGAGTCTGACCCCTGGTATATATACATTCATCTGTCTGTTCGACATATTTGTCACACCATCGGAGCTGTGGTTGATTAAAGCCATGCTATCACCACTGAGATAAGGTTGGGACACACAGGAAAAGACTAGAAATCTATTGTGTGTCTTTTAGATTTCCGCATGGCTGAGATTGCCAGGCGACCTGCTCAGGGTTCGACTCCAACCCGTGGTGTATATACATTTTTCTGTCCATTCGCCTAATTTGTCACACCATCGGAGCCATGGTTGATTACAGCCATGCTATCCCCACTGATATGAGGTTGGGACACAAGCGAAAGCACTAGAAATCTAGTGTGTGTGTCTTTTAAACCTTCTCGTGGCCAGGATAGCCAGGCGCCCTACCCAGGGTTCGACTCCGACCTGTTATATATATACATCTGTCCATTCGACAAATTTGTCACACCATCGGAGCTGCGGTTGATTGAAGCCATGCTATCCCCACCGAGATGAGATTGGGACACATGGGAAAACACTATAAATCTAGTGTGTGTGTCTTTTAGACCTCCGGGGGGGCCAAAATAGCTTGGCGCCCTACCCAGGGTTCGACTCCGACCTGTAGTATATATACATTCATCTGGCAATTCGACATATTTGTCACACCATCGGAGCCGTGGATGATCAAAGCCATGCTATCCCCACCAAGATGAGGTTGGGACACACGGGAAAACACTAGAAATCTATTGTGTGTCTTTTAGACCTCCGCATTGCCAAGATAGCCAGGCGCCCTTCTCAGGTTTCTACTCCGACCAGTGGTGTATATTTATTCGTCTGTCCATTCGACATATTTGTCACACCATCAGAGCCACGGTAGATTAAAGCCATGATATTCCCCCGGAGATGAGTTTGGGACACATGGGAAAACACTAGAAATCTAGTGTGTGTGTCTTTTAGACGTCCGCATGGCCGAGATAGCCAGGCACCCTTCCCAGAGTTCGACTCTGCCCCATGGTATATATACATTCGTCTGTCCATTCGACATATTTGTCACACCATTGGGGCCGTGGTTCATTAAAGATATGCTCTCCCTACCGAGATTAGGTTGGGACACACGGGATGAAACTAGAAATCTAGTGTGTGTGTGTGTTAGACCTCTGTTTGGCCGAAATAGCCAGGTGCCCTGCCCAGGGTTCGACTCTGACCCGTTGCATATATACATTCGTCTGTCCATTCGACATATTTGTCGTACCATCGGAGCTGCGGTTGATTAATGCCATGCTACCCCCACCGAGATGAGGTTGGGACACACGGAAAAACACTAGAAATCTAGTGTGTGTGTGTCTGTTAGACCTCCGCGTTGCCGAAATAGCCAGGCGCCCTGCTCAGGGCTCGACTCCAATCCGTAGTATGTATACATTCTTCTGTCCATTCGACATATTTGTCACACCATCGGAGCCATGGGTGATTAAAGCCATGCTATCCCCACCAAGATGAGGTTGGGACACATGGGAAAACACTAGAAATCTAGTGTGTGATTCTGTTAGACCTTCGCGTGGCCAGGATAGCCAGGCGCCTTGCCCAGGGTTTGACTTCGACCAATGGTATATATTCATTCGTGTGTCCCTTCAACATATTTGTCACACCATCGAAGCCATGGTTGATTAAATCCATGCTAACCCCACAGAGATGAGGTTGGGACACACGGGAGAACACTAGAAATCTAGTGTGTGTGTCTTTTAGACCTTCGTGTGGCCGAGATAGCCAGACGCCCTGCACAGGACTCGACTCCGAACGGTGGTATATATTCATTCGTCTGTCCCTTCGACATATTTGTCACACATTGGAGCCACAGTTGATTAAAGCCATGCTATCCCCAACTGAGATGAGGTTGGGACACACGGGAAAACACTAGAAATCTAGTGTGTGTGTGTTTTAGACCTCCGCGTGGCCGAGATGGCCAGGTGCCCTTCCCAGGGTTTGACTCCGACCCATGGTTTATGTACATTCGTCTGTCCATTCGACATATTTGTCACACCATTGGAGCTGTGGTTGATTAAAGCCATGCTATCTCCACCGAGATAAGGTTGGGACACACAGGAAAACACTAGAAATCTAGTGTTTGTCTTTTAGACCAACGCGTGGCCGAGATAGCCAGGCAACATGCTCAGGGTTGAACTCCAACCCGTGGTATATATACATTCTTCTGTCCATTTGACTTATTTGTCACACTGTCAGAGCCGTGGTTGATTAAAGCCATGCTATTCCCACCAAAATGAGGTTGGAACACACATGAAAACACTAGAAATCTTGTGTGTGTGTCTTTTAGACCTTCTCATGGCCGAGATAGCCAGGCACCCTACCCAGGGTTCGACTCTGACCCGTTGTATATAAACATTTGTCTGTCCATTCTATATATTTTTCACACCATCTGAGCTGTGGTTGATTAAAGCCATGCTAGCCCCACCGAGATGAGGTTGGGACACATGGGAAAACACTAGAAATCTAGTGTGTGTGTGTGTTAGACTTCTGGGTGGCCGAAATAGCCAGGTGCCTTGCCCAGGGTTCAGATCCGACCCATAGTATATATACTTTTGTCTGTCCGTTCGACATGTCTGTCACACCATTGTAGCCGCTGTTTATTATAGCCATGTCATCCCCACCGAGACGAGGTTGAAATACACAGGGAAACACTAGAAATCTAGTGTGTGTGTCTTTTAGACCTCCGTTTGGCCGAGATAGCCTGGCACCCTTTCCATCGTTCGACTCCGACCCTATGGTCTGTCCATTTGACATATTTGTCACACCATCGGAGCCGCGGTTGATTAAAACCATGCTATCCCCACCGAGATAAGGTTGGGACACAAGGAAAACACTAGAAATCTAGTGTGTGTGTGTGTGTGTGTGTGTGTGTGTGTTTTAGACCTTCTCTTGGCCGAGATAGCCAGGCTCCGTACCCAGGGTTCGACTCCGACCCGTTGTATATATACATTCGTCTGTCCATTTGACATATTTGTCACACCATTGGAGCCACGGTTGATTAAAGCCATGCTTTCCCCACCAAGATGAGGATGGGATACATGAGAAAACACTGGAAATCTAGGGTGTGTGTCTGTTAGACCTGCGGGTGGCCAAAATAGCCAGGCGCCCTGCCCAGGGTTCGATTCCGACCTGTAGTATGTATACATTCGTCTGGCCATTCAACATATTTGTCTCACCATCGGAGGCATGGATGATTAAAGCCATGCTATCCCCACCGAGATGAGGTTGGGACACACGGGAAAACACAAGAAATCTATTGTGTGTCTTTTAGATCTCCGCATCGCCGAGATAGCCAGGCACCCTTCCCATGTTTCTACTCCGACCAGTGGTATATATTTATTCGTCTGTCCATTCGACATATTTGTCACACAATCGGAGCCACGGTAGATTAAAGCCATGATATTCCAACGGAGATGAGGTTGGGACAAACGAGAAAACACTAGAAATCTAGTGTGTGTGTCTTTTAGACCTCCGCTTGGCCGAGATAGCCAGGCACCCTTCCTAGGGTTCGACTCTGCCTCATGGTATATATACATTCATCTGTCCATTCGACATATTTGTCACACCATTGTAGCCGCTGTTGATTATAGCCATGCAATCCCCACTGAGATGAGGTTAGGACACACGGGAAAACACTAGATATCTAGTGTGTGTGTCTTTTAGACCTCCGCGTGGCTGAGATAGCCAGGTACTCGGCCCAGGGTTCGACTCCGACCCATGGTATATATACATTCGTCTGTCCATTCGACATATTCGTCACATTATTGGAGCCACGGTTGATTAAAGCCATGCTATCCCCACCTAGATGAGGTTGGGACACACGGGAAAACACTAGAAATCCAGTGTGTTTGTGTGTGTGTGTGTGTTAAACATCCGCGTGGCTGAAATAGCTAGGTGCACTGCCCAGGGTTCGACTTCGACCTGTGGTACATATGCATTCGTTTGTCCATTCGACATTTGTCACACCATTGGAGCCGTGGTTGATTAAAGCCATGCTATCCCCATCGAGATGAGGTTGGGACACAGGGGAAACACTAGAAATTTATTGTTTGTCTCTGTTAGACCTTCGCGTGGCCAAGATATCCAGGCACCCTGCCCAGGGTTCGACTCCGACTCGTAGTATATATACATTCGTCTGTTCATTCAACATATTTTCCACACCATTGGAGCCGCGGTTGATTAAAACCATGCTATCCCCACCGAGATAAGGTTGGGACACAAGGAAAACACTAGAAATCTAGT
>JAYMFT010268130.1:0-10666 GCA_038088735.1 Panulirus argus
TATATATATATATATATATATATATATATATATATATATATATATATATATATATATATATATATATATGCTTCCATATAATTTCACCTTAATATGTATGGTGCTGAGTTATCTGCAACCGTACAAGGACCTACCCTATCCAAAGTGCACCATAAACAACTACAAAATCCCAAGTGGAATTTAAGAGCTTACCCTTGCCATACACTTAGTTACTTGTAATGGAGTTTTGATCGATATCTAGGACGAATTCTGGAAGATAATTGGAATAACCGGATAACTGAAAGTTGGATAATCCTTTTTCACATAGGCTAAAAAGACCTGTGCTATTGACATCTTTCAGGATGTACTGCTTGGTGGATTTCTGCTATTTTATTATTTAATGAGTTGTTAGTTACTGAAATGTCCATTTGTATGTTTAATGTGTCAAATAGGTTGTTTGGGGTTAATGGACTCTGCTTGCTCGAGCTTATGCCATGAGTGAAAAGTCAACTTTAGAGAGGCTGTATCACTTGGAATACAGTCTCTTCAGAGAACTTCTCATTCCATGGAGACCATATTTTCCCTTTTCTAGAAGTAGACCAGCTTTAGACTGCAGGAGTCCCTGGAAAAATGTCCTGGAAAACACCAGGACTCTCTTAGAAAGAGCTCCTGGGATGATAATTGAAAAAGAAGAAAAGGATATATTGTTCAGTTTATGAGTTGTTAATTGCAGAATTTGTCAGTTGGTTTAGGTTTTGCTAGTGCATTAGGTGAATGAGGGATCAGGGAGTGACGAGGTCAGCGCAAGCAGCTACACCACTGCACAGTTTTTATATGATTGGGTCTTGGTAACTTGACCTTTTGGGTGAGTAGCTCAGTCCAGGTTAGGTTTTTACTTGGGCATAAGTACCGCTCCATGGTACACCAGTACCACAGAACTCCCCACCAGTCCAGGTACCATCAATTTACTACTACATGCTAATTAGTTTTGTATTTGTACAGTTCAGAGAGGGAGTTTTACTCATGGAACCCCATTTTTTGAACTTTCTTTCCATCAGGGATCATTTTAGATATTTGTGTGCTGCCTATTCCAACCATCCACCTCTGTGGACTTAGTCAGTTCTTCACATCCATTCTAATAAGCTTATTGCCTAGTTTCTTTTTATGGGTAGGTACACCAGTACAGTTATTTTCCTCATCACCAGCCCATAGTTACCATTTATGTACTGCCCCATTATATACCAGTACTACCATGCACACTCCCACCAGTCCAAAGAATACCATCACTTTTGTAGGTTCCACCCCATGGCACACTAGTTCTGCTGCACTCCCCATCAATGTTATGGGTACCTCCCCATGGTACACCTGTAATCCTGTGCTCCCCACCACTAACCTACAGGTCTCCTTAGTGTTTCTTTACTTACATTTATAATGTTACAGCTAGACTGGAGAGGTTTGAGAGGCCATTGCTGTAGAGATGTACAAGCTGATGGAGAGAAACTGTTTGCATCTTTATGACATGGAAGAACTGCCTCTGCATCACAAACATGCCCTTGCCATGAGGATGGTGCTGTGTACATGGCCGTAGTCACACACACTTGTTAGAGTGCATCTCATTTGTAATCCTACACCAATATAGGTGTAATGACCACACATCCTGGTACCCCGACTTTGTACTTTCTATTGCCCCAACACTGTACCTTCTGGTGCCCCAGCTTCATAATTTCTGGTGTTCAATATAATATTTCCTGCTGTTACAACACCACATTTCCTGGTGCTGTAACTTAATTTTTGGTGCCCCAACGCTGTATGTGTTGGTTCCTAATATCAATTTTTCTGGTGTCTTTTCTGTACTTCCTTGTACCCTTACACCATGCTTTTTGGAGCCCTGTCACTATACATCATGGTGCACAGGCACTGTACTTATGGAAGTTTCATCAACATACTTCCTGGTGCCTCCACACCATAATTTTTGATGTCCCTCTACTAAATTTCCTGATAACCCATACCATATTTATTGGTGTGTGAACTCCATGCTTCATGGTACACCAAAACCATATTTGTTGTTTTAACCATACAATATCTTTTGATGCTATGTACTGTACATCTTAATGACTCCCTTATCATTCATCATAATGTCTTGCCATTCTTCTATATGTTTCGCCCATTGTTTTTGTGTTGTATTAACACTGATCTTCCTGTTATGCCCATTCTATAGGTCTTTGTACCCCATGTACCATACTTTTATTTGCTTTATATACCACATCTCTTGGTGCCTTTTTATCTTACTTTCCTGTTGTGTTACCAATGTAGTATGGCAGAACTTGTGGATCGTTATGTCTGTTGTTGTTATTGTTCATCCCTCATCTGCCTGTCCATTTTCCCATCCATTATCAGGAGCCAAACATTGTTTTACACAAGATGAGTTTGACCTGTCCCGTTAGGGTTATGTCAAATGCATCAAACTCTATTCTTTATGAAGTTGCTTCTATGCATACAAGGTATTGAGTGGCATAAGAACCATGCCTTTTGGTTAGGTTTTGCCCTAGTTATGCCCCAAATTAAATGGTTTAACATGAATCTTAACCTTGTTCATAATCTGAAGAAAATTCTGCCCATGGATATGGAAATTAATATGGATGTTACTAATATTCTCCAAACAGTATTTCCATCCATTTGTATTTCACTATCGATAATTATGTTTTAGTGCAGGCAACACAAGTTTTCCATGGATCACCCTTTCTGTATTTTTTTACCATAACTCTGGTGCCCCTCCTCCCCCACACAGTTACTCTATACCCTCAATACCTTACATTCCAGTACCCAACTTCCACAAAATCTCATGTAACCCTACACGCCATACTGCCTTAAGTTTCACTTTATATAGTATTGCACTTCATAGTAGTCTATGCTACATTTTGTTGCTCACATAATGTAGTTCCCCACATCTCACTTTGTGTTGCCTCCATGCTATTCCATCTGGTACCCACACATTGTATATCTTGATGCTTTGTCCCCATAATTCTTGATACCATTACATCATGATTACTGTTGCTCCTGACACCAAATTTCTTGGTACTCCTACCATACATATGGTAACTAAATCCATACTTCCTGGTGCTTACCATGTTGTACCTCTTCCTCTTGTTAGACCCTTTGCAGCTCCCATATGTTTCTTGTGATATTTTTTGTTGCCCTCTTGGCATGATTTGCTCTGAACCTAGAACATGCTTCCCTGTGCTGTGACTGGAGCCTTCAACATAAGAAAAAGAAAAAAGTTATCATTTTATATCATAGACCAAGGTGTTCCTACACCCCTCCTTCTGTAACATCACTCCTCTCAGAGTAAGTTCAGCAGAAGCTGGGTAATTTGATATGAGTGTTTTGAAGGAACTTGTCACATTTAGTGTTTATATTTTGTGTTGAAATTTGTACCGGTTTGAGTTCATTGTAAATTGTGTATTCTTATTTACAAAGTTAGATTATGCTGACATATGCAGATAATTAAATGAATTACTATACCAGCCATAATTATTAGTTATGATATGGCCATATGTTTGCCCCTGAGGTAAGGCTATGTTGGCAAGCAGTAAGAAAGCTGAGTTTGTTGTTTAACACAAGAGTAAGATTTACTTTCACATGCAGAGTTTCACATTGGTGGAGTATGAGAAAGGTATAAGTGCAGAGTTCTTTCACAGTAGATACAGGGTTGTTGTTGGTTGCAATCCAATTCCAAAAGGTGAAGCACTGATATTATCCAGAAGGTCATTTTAATATTTGTATTAGCAGTCACAGAAGATAAAGATTTACATCTGTTGAGTCTTGCAGTGTGCAGTAGATTATTTAGTTTTCTGATTGCATATTATAGGTCTTTGATGATATCTGTTATACCTCAAACAGCTTTATTTCTTTGTCTGAAGCCATTTGCAATTTGTTTCTGGGTAGATTGCCCTTCTTTGCTTTTGATGTGCTTAAGGTAAGGTAGAATACTTTACTGGTGCTTGTAGTGTAACTGACAGTACAAAATGAGAACAACAGTGCTTTTGTATGTTTTGGTTCATTTACCATAGCAGTGCATTGGAACCATCATGTAAAAGGATTTAGCTGGGTTTTTCAGTTGTAGTTTGTATTTACCAAGATTGATATGTCATACTCTTTTTAAACAGAAATGTAGTGCTTTAGTGAAGAACGTTGAAGATGGATGTGAGGCAGTTGTCCATCAAATACGCACCTACACTCACCAGTTGCACGGGCTGCTGCAGCACACAGAGAATACTGCTATCCAGGATGTGCTAAGTCATACTGATAACCTCCTCCATATGTTCAACAATTATGTTAGTCAGACCCTTAAGAACAATCAACTTAGTATTTTCCATGTAAACTTACTTGTGGCTAGGGTTCTTTTTCCAAGATATAAATAAACACCAAAGTAAACTACATATGTCAGGAAAATGTGCTCATCCTCATATAAACTAAAAGTTTAATCAGGTATCACCAAGATATGTGCAATAGGGATGTACAGTCTGCTTATATTCACTGCAAGGAAAAGTAGGATGTTATATGCAGATTATGTAGCTAAATGTAGACACTTGAGATGGATTCCTTAACATATAGTAGTGAAGCTGAACTGGTGGTTATTGAATAAATGAGGAAATTTAAGAGATGAGGAATTGGTTAAGAAATGGCAGGAAGTTAAAAAAAAATATAGAGAATTAGTGTTTTGGATGGGTTAGGTTAGGGAATTAATATTAAGAAAGTTTGTGTGAGTGAGGTGACAAAGATGTCATGAGAGGCTCAAAAGGCAAAATGAAACTACTGAATTTGTAGGGGCTGGCATAATCTGGATTATTTAATGGGTAGTGACTGCAAGTATTAAATATTTTAATGAACTTCACTGTTTTATGGGAGGATTAACATGTTTTGGATAAACGTAGTACAGTGTATGGAGGGGACTTGGGAAAAAGAATACTTCCCATGTATTTCAAACATGTTGAAAAAGGGATGGCAATGGGGATGCTAGAAACTATCACCCCCTTTTATGTTTATTTTTAAAAGTTGAAACAGAAGGAGGAGCCAAGTGAGGAGTGCTCATCATCATCAAGGATGCAAAAAGGGAGCGATAGTATGTTTGGGGAAAGAAATGTGAATGTGCCAGCTTTGGGTGAAACAAGACTAAGGGGAAGAGTAGTTTGGGAATGTCATATGGGTAAAGTCAGGGTTAGTATGACATCAAGAGCTTAGGAAAGAGTAGCACTTTTGTTATAGGAGGAGATGTAAGAATGATGAGTGTAAGGAAGTGAGCCCCAGACTGGTGTGGGTAAAATTGTAAATGCAATACAATAGGAGGATGATTGTTAATGCTAATGCACCTGGAAATGAGAGGAGTATGGAAGAGAGTCAGTTGTGTTCAGATGAGCCGAATGAGAGTTTTAACAATTTTGACACGAGGGATCGAACATTAGTTATAGGTGATTTGAATGTAAGAGTGGATAATGTGGCCGCTGAGGTGCGTAGTTGAGGGGCATATGGTACCCAGTAATCTGACTGAATATGGTAACTAGCTTATAGCATTGTATGGCATAAAAATGGTGATTGGCAACACTTGACTTGAAGGGGAACATATATAGATATATATGTAGGTGAATAGAGTAGAGGGTAAGTGATCATTATTGAATAATTACCAAATGACAGGCATGCAAAGACTTGTGGATGTAAATATACTGTGAGTAGCAGCTGGTGGAAGTCTAATCATTATTTGATTGAGACATGGATGAAAGTTTGTAGAGGCTTTAGGAGAGAGGAAGTGATGTGGATAAGAAGAATGTGGTGAAAATGAGTGAGCTTGGAAAAGAGGCTTGCATGAAGAAGTACCAAGAGAGATTGAATGTAGATTGGTAAAAGGTGATAGGAAATGAAGATAGGGGAGTGGGTAAGAAATGAAAGGTACAGAGTGAAGTACTGCTTACTTGTGCAAGCAAAGTGTGTGGCATGCACAAGGTGGGTGGTGAGCAGGTGAGAAAGGATAGTGAATGGTGGGATGAGGAAGTTAAGTTGCTAGTGAAAGAGAAAAGAGGGCTTGACAGTGGATAATACACTGTAGTTTCAGTACAGCAAGAGTGCATGTGTACAAAATAGTCATTGTTCCTGACACTACCTCACATAGGTGGGAGAAGCAGTTAGGTATAAAAACATGGTTTTTGATGACATTGTCATAGATTATTTTGTTAGTCATTCTCTGGAGTTATGTGCTTCTGATTGAGATTTTTTTACCAAACTGGTATGACATGATGTTTGAATAGATGTTATCAGTATTCTGCCTTCTAAGGCATTTATGTTGGTCATTATCCTTATAGAACAGCATGATTTTGTACAAACTTTTCTTTCTCTCCTTTTTGACCTATTAACGAAGCTGCTTTAGTTAAGATCATTATTCTTTATCCTTCACAATTTCATGTGATCTTGATAACTATATTCTTTGTTTATGAAAATGACTTCTGTAATGTTTTTACCAAGGAAACAAAGTTTGACCATGAGATTGCCCAGCGTGAAACTTTGCTGACGTATGCCACAGCAGCTGTGCATAGAGAGGGCTCATTTTATCATCCCAAAAAATTGTTGAATGAGTTGCAGAAACTGGTGACCGAATATCCTCTTTTGGAATGCAGGAGTGAAAAGAATGACAGCTTGTTCAGGTACAGTATCTAAAAGATTTTTTTTGGAGGTAATAGTTTCAGTGAACAGCTTTATGAGAATATTGTTTTGATTATGTATGCATGTTTTTGCCTCTCTTCCCTTTTTCCAGTATGCCTTGTATTATATTGCAGTGTGCGACGCATATCACAATTTACAAATTTCTGTCAATCCTTCTCTGGAGACAAGACATGAGTATCTTGATTTCATTGTATAAGTAAGGAAATAGAAGGTTCTAAGGACACAGGTAGGCTGCTTCAGGGAAGTAAGATTAGAGGAAGTTGGAAAGTCATATAATTGGTTAGTTTTGGCAATTAAGAACTGATATTCTGAGTAATTTGAAATGTGGAATCTAGTTTTTCAGAATAGCATCTCCTCTAACACTATTCAACAGCATAACCCATGCAATCTCCTTCACACTCTTTCCTTGTGGAGTTATAGGTTCCTTGTGGAGTTATAGGCTCTTCTTTCTGCTTTTACACCATATTGTACTTTCCTTTCTCTTTCATGGCCTCCCTATGGTCCTCTCTTACCATTCTCATTACTGACATGTGATCTAGTTTTGCATCCTGCATCAGATATTTCTCTATACCCAAAATGTTTACTTTTGCAGTTGGTTCTTTCTTTCTTCCATATCTCATTTTGCCATTCCTGTTTTATGTACTACACATTCTTCCACCTCTTCATTGCAGTTTCAAGAATTCAAGTCCTTTAGTATTTTTTTTTTTTTTTTTTTTTTTTTTTTTTTTTCCCCCAAGTGCTAGCCTTGCCATCATGACAAAATCTCATTGTAGGTACTCATAGGTAGGTTTCTCTTTCTCTCCAGATCTTGTTGTAGTTACATATTGGTGGGTTTCTCTTTCTCTCTCTTTGCAGAGAGGTTAGATTTTTTTTGTAAGGTGTTTTAGATTTTTGGAAGCCTCACCTCCTTCATATTGGTATATATTCGGACACTTGTTAAGGCTCTTTATGGAAGTGAGAAATGTAGAGATCGAAGTATGAAGTATTAGCTGACCTCGTATCTGTTGGTCAAAGAGGGTGAAAGAAAAAGCTTGGTGGATGCACTATATTTAGGTGTTAAAATTCTGATTTTACCCTCTCATGAGCTAATGCTTTCATTGATGCTCATAGGGTTGTATGATTTTGCTTTTAGTAGAGAAATATTCTTTTAATCTTCAGAACCTACATTTTGTTTAGGTACATTTATTTATTTATTTATTTATTTTTTTTTTTTTTTTTTTCAGATTTGAGGTAGTTGATGGACTGAAAGAGATAATTTCAAAATCTGTTAAAGTTAGTGCAATACATGATCAGTTCCAGATGTTTTCCAGTTTAAAATTTCAGTCTACCCTCTACCAAGGTAAGTTATTCAGGTTTCACTCACATTTATGAATGATCTTGTGCATAAACAAGCTGTCTTACTAGTTGCTTTCTGTTTTCACTTCGATCTCAGCACTGTGCCAGTATTTTACGCATTGCCAGAAATAACCATATTATTGCTCTCACTTACTCATGCAGTGTGGTTTTTCAGTTTTTGGCCAGTTGCTTACCTTAATTAACAAAACTCATTCATACGTGCTTTATGTTTTGACTGCAGGTAAGTTTTTTCATCTTATGTACAAGCTTCTCTAGTGCATTGTGCCATTCTTTTTGAAGTTTGAACTGATATTGATCTTTAGCACATCTCTTTATTGGTTCCATCTCAGCCATGGGTATATACATATTATTCTTACATATTTTATGTAAGGCTTTTAGTGTAACAGTGACATGCCCACCATAGCCCCCAAAATCCATTTTTTCTGATATCAGAATTGTGTGTCCCTCTTCAATCAGATGACTGGAATTTCATTGGTTTTCTGCAAGAGCATATGATCAAATATCTGTCTTTAACTTGACACTCATTTCTGTTGGGTTGAACAAGTGAATATGTACACAATTTGTGGTAATTGACTTTTCATCCTCATCTTTTCAGGTTGAAAAAAGGGCAGGGATGCTCAATAACTTAGGGTAGATTTTTTTTCCTAAATGTAGGGTGTTTTGTATTTTGCAGATGCAGTTGGATCGACTAAGGATGAATGTCAAAAATCAGTTGATGACAGTGAAAGCCAGAATTTAGAGAAAAATATGAACGTAAATGCATTTTCTCAAGACATTTGTCAGGAATCTCCAGTTAGCAGCTCTGAAACCCTTAGGCAAGTCAGCAGTGAATCTCTTGAAGATGGATTGAATGAAAACTGTATGAAAAAGATGCATGACTTCAAAGTGAGTTATGATAAAATTCATTCAGATGACTTAATAAATGGAAGGAATAAGGCCAAGGAAAATAACCTTAGTTTTGATGAAAATACAGGTCTGCACAGTGAATGTGCCCCTGCTTATAGCAGAAGGGTTAAAAACACTAGTAATACTCTAAGACTTCACTGTTCTGAATTTGTCAGGGGAAAGAACTATGCATTACAATATGACAATGAAAATTCACTGTATTGCAAGGATAAAAATGAGAAATCAGGTTCTGAAAATCTCACTGATAGTGATGATAGTTTGTACCTTCTTGCCTCTGATATGGGCACAGATGTGTCAGTGCAATCTAAACAATCATTAGTACAAAAAGAGTATTTCACTGTAGATGACATACTACCAAAGGTTGTACCTCAGTCTCATGATCTTTCAAACAAGTCCAGTGCTGTTGTCAGTAGCTTGAACTTGTCTCCCACCAATACCCAGTCAAAAAACCCAGATTTGAGTCTAGCCAGTGTTACCAAGGTAAGAGTTGTTTAAAGTAACTTAAATTTTTTTTTGTACATTTGATATGTATAATACATATTCAGGTTACATTATGCCATGGATTTTAGGAAGCATTCTGAAGTTTCTTGTATGGGTTTCATGTGACCACAGATTTATGAGAATTTTTTTTTTTCATGAATGCTTGCCATTTCTCGCATGAGCAAGGTAGCGTCAAGAACATGTGACAGAGTCTTAGAGGGAAAACTCCTCACTTGGCTCCTTGCTTTGTTCCTTCTGTTGGAAGGTGATACAGGAAGGGAGGATTTCCAACCACCCACCCCTACCCCTCTTAGTCACCTTTTACGACATGTAGGGAATGTGTGGGCAATATGTATAGTGGTCTGCCACCTTAAATGATTGAACATGGGCAGATAGAAACATACATAGAGTCAAATCTGGATTAAGAGGGAGCAGATGGGGTTGCTATCCTGGGCTTAGGCTTGGGTGGGGTTCATAGCTTACCAGTTCAGAATAGCACTTATATCTGATAAGTGTGATTCAGACTATGGCTGTTTTATTATGGCATAACATGCCAAGTCATATCATGACAGGTAAGATAAGGTCGTGTTTGGTCATATTAGTGTGAGTAGGGGAACCATTGTCAGGCCATAGCTCAGAGCCCCGAATCACTCAGTGAATGATGTTGGCCAGTGTAGAGTACCTGCTGATTGTGCTAGAGTTTCTCTTTGCAAGTTGCCTGTTAAGTGTGAGGCACTAAAGGCTAAGAAGTAACATTGGAGTTCACCAGTTATGAAGATCCTTTTGCTCTGGCCCCCCATTTGAGGGAATTCCCAAAGGGAGCAGCTAACAGAGATATAGATATGTTTAAAAAAAGAAAAAAGAGAGAGAGAGAGAGAAAGAAAGAAAGAAAAGGAAGAAAGAAAAGAAAATATATAAGAATATTCAATGTATGTATGGCTCGTGGTGAAGTGCCTGAGGACTGGCTGAATGCTTGTAGAGTACCATTGTACGAAGGCAAAGGTGATAAAGGTGAGTGTTCATACTATAGAGGTATAAGTTTGTTGAGTATTCCTGGAAAATTGTATGGGAGTGTATTGATTGAGAGAGTGAAGGCAGGTACAGAACATCAGATTGGGGAGGAGAAGTGTGGTTTTAGAAGTGGTAGAGGATGCGTAGATCAAGTGTTTGCTTTGAAGAATGTGTGAGAAATACTTAGATAAACAGTTAGATTTGTATGTAGCATTTATGGATC
>JAYMFT010268141.1:0-10666 GCA_038088735.1 Panulirus argus
GAGAGAGAGAGAGAGAGAGAGAGAGAGAGAGAGCGCTCGGGGCACGCGATCCAAAATGACATCTTGTGTCCCCACGACATCACTCCGTTATGAAGATTGTGACCTCTGTGTCTGCCTCACAATTATGTTCTTTCTCTCTCCCTCACCTCACTTACCTCACTGTGAGGGTGGAGACCCCCGTCCTCGGCTCAATTCTTGCGAGGACGAGTCCGGAGGGTACGTGAGGAGGAGGAAGACACAGATAGCAGGAGGAGACCTGATGGTTCGCTACAAGGTCTCCTGCTGGAGGAGGACAGGACAGCAGTGGTGGTGTCATGAGGACGTAATCTGCCCCTCGAACAAGAGGACTCCCTCCCTCCTTCAAGAAATTTGTCCCTTCCTCACAAGAGAACTCCCTCCCTCCCTCCTCAAAAAATCTGTCGAGATGGGGTAGTACAGCAGAAGGCATCATCCCCTTCAGAGGAGGGAATCCTAGTGGATTGGCCAGAGGGACTGGGGTTTGGTGGAATGATAATCCCTCCTCGGCCGTCACCAATACCTTGGGAAACACTCCGAGTGTAAACGACGAGGTAGCAATAGGAGAGGGGATGTGAGGATGGAAAAATGGATACTGCATCACCCATCTCCCCGTCCTGGGTGTTATAGCTCGCCATATCCCACAAACATTCACAGACAAATTGAGCAGTTGGTCTGCTTCACCACCTGGCTGTGATACACAGACCTACCACGCCTTCTGCGTGCTACACACACGACTATGCCTGGAGCGCCTTGTATACCCATAAGGAAAGGAAATGATCCCTCAGCGATGAAATGGCCAACACATCAGAATACACCGTAAAGAAATGTATGGAAGTCCCACGAACGCCTACCACATGTTCTGAAACATTTTATTGAATTCGATCACATTTTTGTGTTTCATATGTTGCTTTGTCCCTTAGAAACACTCTTGGCTGCATACATCCCCACAGTGGATGTTTTAAGCATAACGTTACGAGTGAAAAAAAATAATGAAGAGGGAATTCAAAAAATCCTTATAGTTTATAAAGAATTTTTCGTAAAGTTACGAGAGGAAAAACATACAGATGCCAAAAAAAAAATAACTATCCGTGTAGATAATAAAGAATTTTCGTAAATTCTAAGATTTGTGAAACGGTCGAGAAAAGATTGCCAAAGCCATCACCCCGAAAAAGAAGGATTGAGGGTAATTTTTCATCCAGGGAGAATTACCTCGGCCACTGTCTCACGACGGGGCTATGGATCATGATAGGTCGGCAGGCTCCTGCGGGAGAGGTAAAGGATCGGCCAGGGTGAGCCGGGCCCAGCCCGGGTGCCCGGGGGCGCCTGGTTCATGAAGGTGCAGTGATGAACATGATTAGTTGGTCGGTAGCCCGCCGCTCCTGAGTCCAAGCAAAGGTCAGACAACACCCTCCTGTGGCCACGGGCTGCCACCACCACTATCCTACCCGCCTCCACTAGGGCACGACTCCACCACCTCGCACTGACCTGGAGAAGGCTACACCCCACGCTAACCTGGGCAGGACATAATTCGACACTGACCTGGGCTGGACACAATCGCCCGACCCGCTTCAGCCTGCTTCACCCACGACCCAAGGGGCACCAGACATCACAGAACACCTCACCAAGCACCAACCTCACCTCTCCTAGAAGGACACCCACCACTCGATAACTCACCCTTCACCAAGCAGCCCCTGGCACTCAAGTCACCAGTCCTCACAAGTGACCCTTCTCTAAGAACCAGCCCCGCCAAAACCCGGCGGCACCAACCCCTCACCAAGAGGTACCACACACCACAACAGCACCACTTCACCACACATTACCAACCCTTCAGTAGGCAGAATCAACCACAATCGTCCCTTCAAGAGGCAGCAGGCAGCACCACCCACAACCGACGCTTCACCAGCCAGTGTCAAACATAACCGACCCTTCATCATGATGCACCACACACACCACCTCCACTTCACTCGCCACCACCGACCCATCCTTCATCAGGTAGCACCCCAGTAACAGCGCGTCCAATCATTCTCCAGGCAGCTCCTCGCCAGCATCCACAACCCTCAGTCAGGCAATAAGATTTGTTAATGTCTCCAAGTAAGATTGTCTGATTGTGCTTCTCTTTTCTTACCAACTGCCCTAAACTCCCTCCTGCTTGTGTCTGAAGCACGACACAGGTATAAACTAATTACCCCTGATAGAGCACGGCTGCAGTGTCTCTAGATTTCCTCACATACCAGGCTCAGAATGCGTGATAGGATTGATGAATTAGCAAAAACGTTTGCCTCGAAGGATGTAATTCACCATAACCTCGGTTGTACCTAAGAGCAGCATTAATCACTCAGTAAGCAGTTGAACAAAGTCTCTTGGCAACTGGACCAAGTGAAAGCGATACACACTAATCCATCTGCCATCATAGTATCAGTCAAAGGAACAGTTGACACCTTGATGTTATTTTTGTCCGACTCCTGCTAGGCTACAGATACTCATGGTAGTTTGTCCCTTCTCTTGATATTGACTAGATCAAAGCGTAAACTTTGCCAAAAAAATACTTTTACAACCCTGAAATATTACGTAATTAATTGCTGTTAGATTTGTGAATTCAGAGGTAATTCTTACCGAAATTAACGAGATATGTGTAGGCATTTCATCCATTACAATGTTTTACCCTAAGTACTTGAAAAGTATCTTCATTTGCCTTATTGTTCGAGCAACAAAAGGCTCATTTATTACATACCTCGTTACATAACCAATCATTGTTCTTCAACCTTTTGTAAATAGTTCATTCACTGTGTAACATGTTGGAGAATTCATGAAATGTTGCCCAATCCTTGCAAACATTTCTTTTGTCATGTAACTTATAATGTTACTCAGTCACCAGGACCCTATCCTTAGACCTTTTGTGCACTCTGTATCCATTTGCGCCACCGTCCACTTTATGGGTCGGAGTGCGCGGTAGATTAGCTGTCGTTACAGCAAAACTGAAATTCAAAATTACCTCACTCCCTACTGCAAGCACCTTTCACCAGACAGGACCCCAGCACCAGGAACCTTTCACAAGCGGCAGCACTACCCAGCCCCTGGCCTGCAGGAGTGCGTCGTGGAAGGAGGGCCTGCAGCAGTGAGCGTGGGTTGTGCTGCAGGAATGTCATGAAGGCAGTGACCAGGGTGCCGGCCGCCTAAGGGCACCACCCGCTCGCCCGCCCTCCCTCCCATCTCTCCACACTAATGACAAGTCTCCAGGATCCTCCGGGCGCTCACACCACTCGAGAATCCACGCACAGCTGGAAACTGGAGCAGAAATTTCAGGTTTTGAGAGTGATCCCCACGGACCATAATTCTGCCCCTCCTGTCGAAGGTGCGGCGAAGTTTGTGGTCCTCTCGGAAGAGGCGAGATCGAGGCGCACTTGGAATTGAAGGCGATCTGTACACGGACTTCGTCTGGTCATCTCATTTTCAATATCAAGAACTTTATTCTCAAGGGGAAAAGGACCCCATACGCAATAGGGTGAGGCGCCCCCATAATATCACAACTTTCAACTGGTTCCCTATGTAAACGATTCACGTAACAATTTTGGTCGTGACTGTGAACATAGTCTTGTTCATAAACGTTATGGTTTTGATCTCTCGCTCTGGAAGAACCACAAGAACAGCGATCAATTGGCGACTCTTTTTGCCGTAGGTAGTAGTCGACTTGGTAAGTCGACAGGATTCACACTGTGTCTTGTTGGCGGAGGAGGTAACTCACTGTACACACCAGGTGACCAGCTCTTGTAGCTGCCTTGTGGAGCAGGAATGGCAAACTCTCCAAGCTACGCTCCGCGAAACTCTGGATTGGATGTTTGTATCAGGTCAAAATGGATTTAGAAGTCTGATCTTGTAAGGTGGATGTATGAAGGTTATGTCACGGAGAAGGGGCTGAAGAAGAGAGTTCTCGGCAGAGTGGATCCCTCCCAATATACATTGGATCTCACGGAAGGTCAGGCCCCTTGCAGAACCCTCAGTTCTCTCGCCTTAGCGAGGTAGCGTCAGGGACAGACGATTGAGCCTTCGAGGGGAAAATCCTCTTTTGGTTCCTTCCTCCTTCCTCCATCCGGTCTCGCTCCTCTAAGTCGCTCTAAAGAAGTTACACCGCAGAGAAAAGCTATCTTTGGAGAGACTGTATCACTGGGAGTACAGTCTCCAAAGGGGTACATTGTTTCTTTGATATTGGATTTAACGCAGACCTGAAATTTCGATGCTGGGCCTTGTATTTCTCCAACCTGTGCTTCAAGATGATTGGCCCTTGTCTTTCTAAGGCGGAGAAAGCCTGAATTCTTGCCTAGAAGAAAGAAAATATGAGTACATGTGAAATTTCCAATCACTGGGCGCTTAGACCATAGGATCAGGCGGCTGCTTCCTGCAGCACCTCAACAGCGCCTTGCCTCATTCAGGAGATCAAGACCCTCCGGACTTAAAACATGGACCTAGAATACTTCAGGAACCTTGCCAGTTCCATGTCCAGACGTCTGCAGATGGTGCCCAAGGCCAATGGACAAATGACATAGTACTACAATGTAAGTGTGGCATCGCCTTTGAAAATTTATTAAGGCGTACAAGGTCTATTTGCGTACAATGTAGATGTATTCGTTAACATCCATCATACAAGATATGCTTGCTAATCAGCATATTCAACCGGTATCAAACATTGTTGCGTTTAGCATATAAATCAGCTCAGGATGTCTCTTCTGCCAAAGTATGCAATCAGAGAACTGCACTACCCTTGACTGGATCACCATTCCTCTGATTTCTGCTGTAGTATAATTCGTCACTGTCTGTGCAGAATGGTCGACACGCGCCACCAAAATTGGATTTCTTTCCTTTGTCCTTCCAGCCACCAGGATACGTTTCTTGGTTTAGAAGGTCAAGAATGTCTTTGAATAAGATATTATTTGTCTCTCTACAGTCGGGCTCGAGGTAGATTCACCAGCTAATCTCATTTTCAGATCTACTTATATCACCAACAGTCAACATCATCTCACTGGCACCAAACACTTCACAAAAACAATGTTATTGTCATTCTTTATATACGAGGGAGGAGATGGGAGAGAGACAACACAAACCCCTACCACCCCCAACCATAACTACCACTATCCCCAACCGCTAGACGACCATAAACCCCCACCATCCCCAACCACCAGACAGCCAAGACCTCCTCCATCCCTCACTTACCACAACCCAACCCCACCTACAGCAACCACAATGCTTCCATCCTCTCCACCTCCGCTACCACAGCACGGACATCCCACACTCATAAGCTATCGCATCCCCAACAATCTCCACCACTCATCCCCCAACTGCCTCCTCCCTCAAGCCACCACCGCCACCCTCTTCTATCACAGTCACATTCTGACCAAAGAAAATCATTACTAATGAGACAAAATCGTTAAATTCTTACAAGTTGATAGCTTGGTAGCCGACCATCAACACGAATTTGAAGCAAAATATGATTTATGACAAACCTAAGTGATTTTTTTTAATCATACTTATAAAAACTTGGACTCCAGATCACCCTCTGATGTTCTATATTTGGATATTCGTAAAGCCCTTCGACAAAACATCGCGTAAAAGATGGTTAAGCAGGATAAAAAAAAAAAAACTCACGGCGCAGGTAATCCAATCTGCGCGTGGACAGGAGACGGGCTCGTATATATAAGGAACAGCGAATGGTATTACATGGGGAAGCGTTCGGCTGGCTTCATGTGGCGAGAGGGGTACCACAAGGCTCAGTCTTAGGACCCATGTTGTTCACTGTCTACATCAGCGACCTAGAGACTTAGAAATCACCAGTTGAATTTCGAGATTTGCCAATGACACGAAGTTGGGTAAATGTAGACCAGTGTCTGGAGAACTGTCTGAGGATTCGGAGTGATTTAAACAAACTGATCAATGGATTTCAACGCAGGAAAATGCAAAATGATGCACTTGTGCGTTAGCAGTATTAATCACTGTTTTGAAGAGATCGGTAAACCAACTATGAGGAGTTAGAGAAGAAAAGGATCTTGAAATTATTATTATCAGTTATGTTCCACCATACTAGAGACAAGTCCAACAGGATGCGAAGGTTCCTAGACAGAAGTCTAGATAATTATAGAACAAAAGAATACAAAACTCACTCTCTTTTAGCGTCTTGGTGTCAGACCTCATTTGGAATACAGTGTTCAGTTCTGGTCACCAAACTTGATCAGAGACGAAGAAAACTTGAATCGATCTTAAAGGAAAAAAAAAAAAGAGCATCGGATCGAATCTTGTCATTGGGTTATAAGCCTTACGACGAATGGCTCGGAGACCTGAAGCTATTCTCTCTATAAAAGGATCAGACTCAGAGAAGATCTAATGCTGTAGAGATTTTCGAGAAACTGGTTATTTCTGACAGCACAGCGTACGTAAATATCTTCACGATAGACATTTAATGACCAGATGGAATGATAAACAAGGAAGGAGATGTAATTAGCAAAGTAGGCAAAATACGTTTTCACTCGTAGATTCGTAGCACACTGGAGTAATCTCCCTCCAAATGCAGTGACTGCTAAGAATAGCAACACCTTCAAATTAAGGCCAGACAAACACCTCAGTGATATCTGTTATCAGTAAATAACCCTGATTTGAGGAGGGTTAATATATCTTACACCTTTTCATTTTCAGACTCAAGCTACGGTGAGGCCATGTCTATCTGGAGGGAGGATAAATCTTCCCAATTTTAAATTTTCCTGTAATATTTTCATGGAGGTATATCTTCTCCATGCTACATCATGTGTCTTCCAATTTTTTGCCTCCTACTGGGTGTTGAGCCGGAGGGAGAGGTGGGTTGGGACGTGCCTTCAGCTTTAATATCCTGCTTCTACCACAGACTTGAGATCAGGACTGTATATATATATAAAACCTCGTCGTGAATCATGGGGTCTCTTGTTATCTGTCACTCCCATGCACACCAGAGGAGGACCTCACCACCAGCTTTACCTTCCATTACCACACGTCTTCCCAGGACCACATTTACTCACATCGAGCCACCACCATCGCCTCAGGTCCGCCATCACATTACCCGCACCCTTTCCCCTCCTCACTTGCACTTCAGCTACTTACGTGTAACACTTATATAAGTATCTATATTGCATTAGAGTCTCCTCTTTGCTCGGTTATAAACCTGTTGAGTCGGCGTCATCTGGCGAGTATACATACTGATATACCTGTATACCCAGATGTATGCGAGTGGTATCAGGCCCCAGGACACACACACACATACACACACACACACACACACACACACACACACACAGTAGCCTGAGCGGAGGGCGTGCGTGGCGAGAGCAGCAGAATCCGTCCGGCTGAACCCAAAATCATTTACTGCCTCCCATAATTGTACCACCTTCGGGTTGTTGCGCCGGCTGCAGAATGTTGCGCTCCTTGTTCCTTAATGTTTCGTGGCGGCGTGAGGGCAGGGGTGGGTGCAGCCAGGGGGCCGGCTGGGATGACGGACCTGACGCAGAGGCCATCGTGTTGACGGTGGAGCACAGGCTCTGGCCCGGGGTACAGCCTGCCTGGCGTTGTGGCGGAACCTGCACCTCCTCCTCCTCCTCCTCCTCCTCACCCTTAGTGCTGCTGCTGCTGTTGTGGTGGTGATGGTGGTGTTGTGACAAAGGTGGTGTGGTGGTGGTCATTCCTCCTCACAACACATATTGTCCTCATACATATCATTTCCAACTCAGCCACCCATTCCTGCTCTTATACATTTAGTCCACACGACTCTCACCGTCGGGACTACTATACCATCAAGCATACCCATCTTTGCCCTAACAGACTGTGACCTCCCCTTCCAAACATTTCTCAACGCACCCAGAACCTTTGCCCTCTCTCTCGTCCTATAGTTCATTACAGCTCCCATAGTCTCATCCGCTGCCAGGTACACTCTAGCGTATCTAATTTCCTTACTCTCAAACCAAGATGTCTCTCTACACTGCTAAACCTCATTGCCTTACTTTTATTCACATTTACTCTCAACATCCTCCTTTCAAACACTATCTCCCAAACTCAGACTCCAGCTTCTGCAGTTCCTCATTTGAGTTTGCTACCAGAGCCGTGTCATCTGCAAACGGCAAATAACCCTCACATTTACCTCCCTCACCACCCCATCCATAAACGGATTAAACAGCCATGGTGACATCACACACCCTTGGCAGACCCATTCTTTACCAGTAACTACTCACCCTCTACTCGTAAAAATCTTATTTACATTTCCAATGGATTTTTCCCATATGAATTAGATTCTTAAGTTGATATTGTATATGTGTATTTATAATCCTTACCCTTCACGTCCACAAAGTTAATCTTCATGTCAGCTTGACTCCTCACTGTCTCTGTCTATGATAGATATCAGTCCTACATACGACGTGTTGCCCCGTCTCTAAAGGCTGTATATATGTACCATGTCTTTAATCTTATGCACACACACACACACACACACACACACACACACACACACACACACACACATATACATACATACATACAAGCCTCAGCCAAGTATCGAGTACGTGTAATTACCTATTTGTACTGTAGGGGGAGTCCCATTTCCTGTGTTTGTGTATGTTTGTGTGTGTGTCCTGTCTGTTTACCTCCCAATCTGTCCAATTCTTTATCCGCCTGTCTGTCTATCTACCTGTCTGAGCCCTTCGTTTTGACCGTCTGTCTCTCTGTCTCCCTGCACTCCTGTCTCTCATTCTCTCCCTACGTTTGTCCTTCTGCGTCGCGCGTCCTGCGCTTCGGTGTATCCCGGAGTCTTGCCTCCGTCGCCAGGCTCCTTCCCCTTTGCCCATCCTGCCTCTGTTGGTTCCCACCATCAGGGCCCTGCCTCCCACAGGGGCCCCGGCCTTGGCCCTGGTGACACCGGTTGCCCCTGGCCCGCCGTACGAATAATAAGAAACTCCTGTACCATCATCTCCTTCCTGTTGAGGCAGACACCCGAAGGGTGCCCGAGTCCATGGCGCAGTCGCGCTGTGGGAGCTGCTTCCATCTCTGTGTGATTACGGCGGGTAGAGAGAGAGAGAGAGAGGGGCACCTGTTGAACCAGCCTCCGAGGTCATAGTCTGTTTATATGGCTGGTCAACAGAGGGTCAACGGTAGTTTCCTCTGAAGGATAAGAGGTCACTGGGTATCCTCCACAGTTCTTAAGCTCCCGAGAAGACGTAGTGTCCCCCATTGATAGAGTCAGTCGAACACCTCTAAAGGAAGATGGGTCTTTGTCGACAGCCTGTTGTAACGGACCCAACATATGGACCCAGGTTTCCGACACTACCTGTCGACCGATCGATCAAAATAGCCAGTTCTCACTCCCAGCAGACGCGCCTTAGTGTCAAGGCAAAACTATAGCCTGAACCCAGTGAGACAACTTAATTCTCAGACTAAATGAGGTCAGAGAGGCAGATTAGCCTGTTTACCATCATCCCAAACAGGATACGTTGAAGCTGAGCTCACCCCAGCTTAGCTACAACAGGTCGTAAACCATCTCATTACTGTGGTAATCCTTTTAACACCTGGTTAACTGGTGTGATCTTTGTTGTTGATTGATGTGTGCCTAAAATAACGTAGCCAATGATAACGCATTTATTTCCAGTTATTAGAAACTTTACGTGTACAGCTTTACATTTCTCCATTGCGTTATTCTGGCAAAACACAGATTACTGAATAGGAACATAACCACTGAAGCGTTGAACACGAAGACAACAATTATCGTTAAACGTAAGGAATAACCCTTAGAGCATTCAATAACAACGCAATTAAACGCTGCAGCGTTGAACGCAGATATAGTAACCACTACAACGTTAAATATAAATAGAGCAAGTACGTTAATCCTGCTAAATACAGCGACACATGAGACTTGGTGACACGTGATACGTGACATAATGGTACATGAGACCTGGTCTGTCTGAGGATACATAGGACTTGCTTGTCCAATGCATAAGACTCGGTAGTCACAACATGTGATACGACAAGTCATCATAGTGACAAATAGCATAAAGACCTGGTCCTCATATTCATGAGACCTGGTCGTCCCACAGATAAGGCCTGGTTGTCCCAACCATAAGACCCGGTCGTCCCATAAATTAGGCCTGGTCGTTCCATCCATACGACCTGATCGTCCCACAAATGAAGCCTGGTCGGTCCAACCACAAGACCTGGTCATCCCACAGATGAGGCATGATCGTTCCAACCATGAGACCTGGTCGTCATATAGATGAAGTCTGGTCGGTCCAACCACAAGTCCTGGTCGCCCCATAGATGAGGCCTGGTTGTTCCAACCATAAGACCCGGTCATCCCATAGATAAACCCTGGTCTTTCCAACCATACGACCTGGTCGCCCCTTGGATGAGACCTGGTCGGTCTAACCATAAGACCTGGTCGTTCCAACCATAAGTCCCCGTCGTCCCATTGATGAGGCCCAATCATCTCATCGATAAGACCTGGTCGTCGCGATAACACATGAGCCCTGTGGTGTACAAGGCTCTGGCAAGACTCTGCGGGAGTCCCCAGCTTCAATTAATGATCGACTGGCGAGCGCAAGGCCGGGGGTCTCTCTCTCTCTCTCTCTCTCTCTCTCTCTCTCTCTCTCTCTCTCTC
>JAYMFT010268152.1:0-10666 GCA_038088735.1 Panulirus argus
AAAAAGGGATAAATGCTTCCATTCCCGCAAGAATAACCTTTGTTATGCGTTTGGCAGAGACAGAAGCATCACCACATGAGAGACATTAATTTACCAAGGAAAAGCCAGAAAAGAAATGCGTAAGTTATTCCAGTCGGCTTTGTTCAGGTGCCAGTATTTACGCATAGAAAGGGCTGCTGGAGGGGGAGGTGCCGTTAGAATAGAAATATTTATGAGAGTATTATCAGATGAACCAACTGGGGCAAGATTGCGTATTTACAGCGAGATGGACTGGAGGTGAAAAACAAATCCAAAATATTGGGAGAGTAGTCATAGCGTTCAGGTATATGGGTAAGGTGGGAGAGAATTTATTCTAAATCATTGAGAATGGAGAACGTGAGGGCTTCGGTCCCTCCATTGTCCGTATGGGAGGAATTCAACCATTCCTTGTGGTGAACGTTGAAATCCCCGAGGTAGAGGATCTCGGCTTGCGGTTTAGATCTAACTAAGAAATTACTAGCGTTGGGTCTGCTCGATGCAGAAACAAATTGTGGACTGAGTCTTACTTCCAGAGAAATGATGATCCTGTAGATAGGATTTAGGTACTATATCCTACTACCCAGTCGTTATGAGCTGGTAACACGCATCTAAAACGTGGCTAAGAGATCCATAATGCCTCTTTCTTACACATAACACATGTCGCCACAGTACCACAGGACTTCGAGAGAGTGCTATTGAGAACATACCCATGCTCTCTGATCTTGGATCAGAAATGCAAAACATTTCTTCAACAAGCGCTATAAATGCCTGGACAGAAAAATTTAGACTCTGGCATTATCCCCGAAAGTTTGGAGGCAGCAAAACAATTCGAAAGCACTACCGACTAATAGCAGTGACATTGTAGATTACTGAAATTTTTGAGAATTCTGAGACGTATACTGGCCAACTTTATGATGGAACCACATAATTTGCATAGCCCAGGATGATATGGTCTTTCATCTGCCTGACCACAACGGTAGAATTCTAGAGGCCCTGGACAACGACCACAATGCTGGAGTGATAAACAGACTTTTCAGTAGCCTATGATCAATGTGAACACGGTGTCATGGCGCTCAAAATGTGTAAGATGGGAATAACCAGAGAACTAGGAAGATGAATGTACAGTATTTTAGCACATCATAGCACGTCGTTGTGAATTGGGCCGTTTTCTGTGTTTCCACGTTGAAAAGCTCAGTTCCCCGAGGAACAGTAATCAGCAAATGACACTTAGAAACCGCAAACTGACATAGATCAAGTCCGCCCTTGGGCTACCGAAAGCTACATACTTTTCTTAGGAGATAAGTTCCCATTTCTGTGTTACAGGTGGAGTGAAGAAATGAAAAGCAATACAGAATACCGGACGAATACAGACACCAACACAACGCGGGTGAGTGATATAAAAGACCTTACCTTTAGCGATAAAAGAGAAAATAGGCAACAGTTGCATCATCCAAAAAGATGGTAGGATGGAACTTGCGTACCTTCGGAACAATAGATGAGAAACTATTGATGACGCTAATACTCTCGCCAATATACTACTGTTTTGTACTCGCATCACTTCCCAAGGTGGGTGAAATTATAGAGTTAAAAAGGGCCCTTATTGACACGCTAGAGGAACTGAACCGGTGGGTATGATTTTAAGGGACAATATTTTTCAGGGTCTTCCATGCCTGTATTACCGATAGATAGATATATAGGAGTGTAGGTTGGGGACAAGGAATTTGCAAGTGTAAAGAATCATAGACCTATCCCGTCTGCGCTCCAGAGTACAACCTCAGCGATTTCAGGCCTTCCCATTAGTTCACTTCCTTTGCACGCACTATAACACTGCAGTTTCACCTGTCTTGAACGATGATGTTCGTACACAGCAGTACTCTCTTTTTCATTAGAGTGTAAACGCCTTGAACAGCGTCAACTTTCCCAGTTTGACTTCGCATTTGCCCTGCGTCGCAGAGCTGGTTCACTTTCCCTTCTACTTTGGTTTGTGTTCTCGAGAGCTGGCTGCATGTGTATGAATCCCTGCTAATAGCTAGACGACGCAACTGTGTCACATGATTATTGTGTGGCCGTTATTAACTCAAGATGGACCGCTTTGATATATGTTTCTTTCCTTGCGCTGCAAAGCTTTGGAGCTTTACAGCCCCTCATGCCTTTCCCAACAAGCACGGCCATTCCTTTTCTTGAAAGGGTATATTTTTCACTTCCTTCAAAATGATTTTCCTCTTTCCATGTGTCTCTCTCGGTCTCACCTTTTTCGTATGGCGATATTTCAGTAAAGGCTCAGCAACAGTTTGGTCCATGACTGAAGTCTTGAACATAAAGTGTTATTTAGTATGCGTGCATGCGTATTCGTGTGAATACATGCTCTCTTGTGTGTGTGTGTGTGTGTGTGTGTGTGTGTTCTTGCACGTGCGCACGAACCAGATGGTGTATATATTTTGTGTTGGCAAAAATAATAGTAATAACAGCTCTCCTGCTGATGACGTCAGAAGAGCGTTGTGGGCCGGTAGCGGTAGTGTGGCGTCGTGGTGAGGTGGCGTGGGGGTAGCGCTAGTGTCATGCTGGGGTGGTGTGAGGGTAGCGGTTGTGTGGTGCATGGGTGAGGTGGTGTGAGGGGTAGCTGTGGTGTGGCGTCAAGTTGAGGTAGTGATGGGGTTATCAGTAGTGTGCAGCAAGGATGATGGAGTTGGGGGATGGGGGTTAACTAGAGTGTGGCGCTGGGTTGGGGGTAAGAGTAGTGTGTCGCCGGGGTAAGGTAGTGTGAAGGGCAGCGGTCGGGGCGTAGGGATTAGATAGTGTGGGGACAGTGGTAGTATGACGTTGAGATGAGGCAGTGTGAGGGTAGCTCTAATGCAGCGTCGGGATGAGATTGTGTGGAGGATGGTGGTAGTGTGGCGTTAGGGTGAGATGGTGTGGCGTCGGGTTAAGGTAGTGTGGCACTGGGGTTGGGTTTTATCGGGATTTTGGTATTTTGACGTTGGGGTAAGGTAATGTGGGTGATGGTGGTAGTATGGTGCCGTGATGTGGTAGTGTGGTTGATAGCGGTAGTGTGGCGTCGTGGTGAGGTGGTGTGGGGGTAGCGGTAGTGCACCGCCGGCGTGAGGTAATGTGGAGGGTAGTGGCAATGTGATAAGGTAGTGTGGGGGTAGGGGAAGGGTGGCGCCGTGGTGAGATGATGTGGGGGTGCATGAGTGTGGCGCCAGGATGAAGTGATGTGGTACCGGGCTGAGGCGGTGTGGTGGAAAGTGTTAGTGTGGCGCCGGGATGGAAGCAGCATTTGTGTGGCTCCGGGGTGAGACGGTTTGGGGTGTAGCGGTAGAGTTAGGGTAGCCGTGGTGTGGCGGCGGGATGAGGTGGTGTGGGCTATGACGGTAGTGTGGCGTTGTAGCGAGGCGGTGTGGTGTGTAGCGATTGTACGGCGCCTGGGCGAGGGGCCTTTTACCAGTGTTAAGATAGTGAGATAGGAAGATAGTGGGGACACGGTGTGACGCGGGCCGGGGTGCGTGGCGGGCGGCTTGTGCCGGATGTGAGGCTGCGGCCTTGACGGTGGTGTGGCCGCCCGCTGACTGGCCGGGCCGGGGCCAGCGGGGGACGGGTCTGGTGTGTTGACTCGGCCGCCGTCGCTGCCGGGGTCAACCACTGGCATTGTTATTGTCCAGCCAGGTGACGGTAACGCACTCATCGTCTCCTGCACTCCAGTGGACGCAAACACCCGACCACGAGTTGGGCTCCAGATCAAACACTTGGGAAGTCGAGCTAAAAATTGAAGATTGAATTGTGTTTTTTAATCTCTGGCTTTCATTACTATGTTTCCCTGACGATTTTTATGGTTTTCACAGTAAAGTTGCATTACACCGTTTTTTATGTTGTGGTGTTCTTGTTTACGGGGACGCGTCTTGCCGTCTTATTCAATTAGGGTGAGAGTTAATATTAATTTCTTGAGGTGTAGCAAAGCGGAACGAAGAGGGTAAGTTGGGAGGCGAGTGTGTGCCGGGGGAGGAGGGATGATGGATGGCGCGTCACACAGGACCGGTCCTGTCTGGCCGCTGCCTCCTGGACCACCTCACCCCCAAACTATCCCCCAACCCCATCTCTCCTCCCTTCCTCCCTCCCCGTCTTTCTCCCTCCCTCCCTCCCTGTCTGTCTTCCCCCTCCCCCATCTCCTCCCTGCCCTCTCTGCCTACCTCCCCTCAGTCTTCCTCCCTCCCGTTTTGATTACCTCCCCGTCTTTCTGCCACCTTCCCTTCCTCGCTCCGAGCCAGTCTCCCTGTGTCTCTGACTCCGTCCTTCCTTCCTTCCTTCTTTGTATGTTATCCTCCTTCCCTGTCCTCCTCCTTACCTTCTTCCCTTCTTCTTGTGCCTACGCTTCTTCCAGCCTTTCTGTTTATTTTCCTTCCTCTCCGACTCCCACACTGCGGGCCTCCCCGTCTATCTGACTGCCCCTTTCTGTTCGTCAGACGCAGCTTCCCTGTGTCTGTCTGAATGCCTACCTACCTTTGTCTTTCTGATTGTTTATCATTGTCTGTGACACTGCCTCCTTGTCTGTCTGACTGCCTTCTACTGTCTGTCTCACTGCTTCTCTGATTGTCCGTCTAGCTGCCTTTCTATCCACCCGTTTACCTCTCCTGTCTTATTATCTATTTGACTGTACCCCTCTAACTCGATGGCTGTCTGCGAGTCTCATTGTGTCTGTGTTCGCCTCCCAACCTTTCCCACCTCTCTGTTTTAGCCTACCTGGCAGTCTGTTAGTCAGTCTGTCACCCTGTCTGTCTGTTTGTCTGTATGCCTCATTGACTGTTTGTTTGTTTGTTTGTTTCCCTCCCTCCCTCCCTCCCAGCTTGTAATGTGTTTGCCTGAACACTTGCTTCTTCTCCTGCATGCTCCGTGCTTGTGTCTGTGTACTGGCCTCAGTGTATATGCCTGCATGCCTGCATCTTTTTTTTTTCTCTCTCATTCCTTCTTGTCTGCTGTACCTGTTTGCCAGTCACTCTTCTTCCCGCCCGCCATCCCCGCTTTCTTCTTGCCAACCTCTCCCTGCCTCTCTGACTGCGTCTTCGCCAGTCTCCACGTCAGCTTGCCTGCCCCATGGCGTACATTCCTCCTCCTATAGCTCCCTGCCATCGTGCCTCTGTCTGCTTTCCTTCATTTCCTAACGCCATCCTCGTTTTTGCTGTGCTTGTCACTTTGCCTCTCTGCATGTCATGCATGCCTTACCTATTTATCTGTATACTTGTCTGCTTCATTATTTTTTTTTCCCTGCTTGTCTTAATGGCTACCTGCTTGCCTCAGCCTGCCGCCGTCCGACATCCCCGCCTCGTCCCAACCTAGGTCCCTCTGAGCTTACTTACTAGCTTTTCTTTACGTGTATGCGAGCCTGCTGACTTACACGTTTTCTTTTATAGCCATCTTGCATCACTGTGTCCCTTATGCTGACCCTGTACCTCGTTCTCTGTACCTGCTGGACTTCTCACAAGCTCCTTTCTCCCTCCTTGTATTGTTGCAAGTCTATGTTTCTCTTAGTCTGTCGTTCTCTATGCCTGCCTAACTGCTTTCTCAGCTGCCCTTTGTTCTTGTGCAAGTCTTCTTCTTCTTCTTTTTCTTCTTTCTTCTTCTTCTTCTTCTTCTTCTTCTTCTTCTCCTTTCAGTCAGTGCGCTTGCCTCTTCATACTTTTCCTCCTGTGTGGATTCATCTCCTCGTGTGTCTCTGTCCTCTTATGTGTCTTTTTTTTCTTATTTTTCTGTATCTCTGTGTGCCTTCATGTTTTGTACCATTTGGTTTCGTGTGGCTAACATGTGTGGCTTTACACATCTATCCCTTCCTGCATCCGTCTTGAATACCTACATATATACTTGTCCCCTTTGTCTCATCGCTTAGTCCTGCATTCCTTCCTGCATCCTTGTCCGTCGGTATTTCTGTCACCATTTTTGTCATGCAAACTTATATGTCTGTCTGTCTGTTTCTTCTGTACGCTTTGCTGCATATGTGTCGTGTACATCTGCCTGGCCTTCTCTTGTCTGTTTCGGCCTGCCTATTTACCCTCTGTACTTGTCTGTCCTCTGGCATACCTGGGCGTTCCCTGTGAATCCCCGCCGACGTGTCCGTCCTCGTGGATTTCTGTCCGCCTCTCATTACCCAATACATAGCGAAAGTACAGCAGAGGAACCTGTTGCAACATTAAGGTATGCCTCTCCCTTGGTAATTGGGAGGACGACTTGCTTTACATCTCTTACCTTTTTGACGTAGTGTTCCGTATTAGCTCCTTTTATTAACCGTCCGTGGTCATAACCACATTGAGAACACCACTTCTCCAGTTAGTGAGGGTAGTTTACTTTAAATGTGGCAATACCAGGTATAGGGAACTTTCTTTCTTATATATTTACATTGCTTGTCTGACACACGTGGACTGGAATTTTAAAGGGACGTGTTTTTACCTTTTGCATACCATACACGGTCCCCGACTGTCTTTCGCCGCCGTCCTGACATTACTGCTCTGACACTAGGAGGCTTTCACCCTGGTATTAAGGGAAGTCATCCTGGCCATGGGAGATAACGGGAAAACCATCATAGTCTGCATGTGGTATGATCTTTCGTGCGGTGTTGAGTTGACGGAATTAGTACAGTAGGAAATGAGTGAGATTCTGAAAAGACACTATGAATCAGAATTCCGAGAGCCAAAAACCACATTAAAGATAAATGACCCAATAGACTTCTTCCTAAACAGCAGTCCCCCAAGTGTACACATAGCAGATATCACCTTCCCAACACAAGATTTTGAGAGGGCCTCTGAGAGCATACCCATGAAGTCAGCCTCGGGCCCAGGGCTTTGGAACTCAAAGTCTTCTTAAAGAAGTAGAAGACACCCTTAGCAGGTGCACTGTCTGAGCCCTCCCTCTCACTGGCAGTAGAATCTGCATGTGTAATTGGACCCCGTCTCCTGGTATGAATACTTAGCCCCAAAGATGAAAGTTCATGTAATGATAGATGCATCGCTTTAAAGACCTGCTGGACTCACTCACTCACAGACATGGATAGTATACTGGACACAGATTATATAGATAGTATAGCATACACTAATTACATGGGCAGCATAGCATACACTAATTACATGCATAATAGAGCTTACATTAAGTATATGGATAATATGCTCTGCACTATTTTAATGGATAGTATAGCATACACTAATTATATATATGGCATAGTATACACTAATTACATGGATAGAATAGCATACACTAATTGCGTAAGTAGCATACAATAGTTACATAGGTAGTATAGAATACACTAATTGCACGGATAGTATAGCACGCAGTAATTACAGCTGAGAAAAGAGTGGATGTTTTTCACTTAATTAGGCGATGGTGATGGTCAGGTGGAAGGGAAATGATGTAATATGGACACATGCTTCTGTAATTTCTTTTTGATTATAATAATTTCATCTGCATTCACATCTACATATATATTTCGTTTTATACCGTATATGTCTGTCCCGCGTATTAAGAATATCCTATAGCCATCTTCCTGTTCTCTCCCGCCTATCAAGAATCTCCAGCAGCTATCATTGACATTCATATCTCTATCCTGACAGCGTTTTGCATGCGTGTTGTGTTACACGCTCCTTCCGTCGTCCCATCAGGCTGCCATCTACTTATGACCCCTCGCTTTTGTCGCTGACGTTTCCACGTGGCTCGCACGCAGGTTGTCCTGTTGCGTCCATAGGACGTAATAGTTGCCTCTTCTCTTCATGTTATGCGTGGGATATGTGTGTGGTCGTTCCTCGGTCCTCGAGCACTTTGGAGAAGCTCCAGTTCGTTCCTTGGTCCTCGTGCACTTTGGAGAAGCTCCTGTTCGTTCCTTGGTCCTCGTGCACTTTGGAGAAGCTCCAGTTCGTTCCTTGGTCCTCGTGCACTTTGGAGAAGCTCCATTTCGTTCCTTGGTCCTCATGCACTTTGGAGAAGCACCAGTGGACTTCTCCACTCTGTTGGTCGTATTGAATCTGAGTGCCCAGGGTTGGTTAGCGTGTTGTAGAGCGGCTTGCAGAACGCTTTGTAGCAAAACCTCGCCGTGCGTGTTTCCTCAAACTGAATCATTGCTGGCGTGAGAGATCTGGTGTGTGTGTGTGTTGTGGTGGTGGGGACCGATAGCTCCCTTACCTCAAGGTAATTTGGTGTGTATTGGTGCATCCCTCCAGACTCCGTGGTCCGGAGGATGACATTTAACCCATGTGTGTGTTGATTATGCTTATGTTTAAGTTCCCTGTTAATTAGTTTAGATAAGCATTTTGCTTAAGAAGTTAAATTGTCGCCTATTATAGTTTGCATTTTATTGTCATTAGTGATGGTGTTATGTGGAGAGGTAAAGGTGATAGTGTAGGAGGGCTGGAGAGGTAGCTTGTCATGGTGCCGTAAGACTGACCTTAAGGACGGAAATCTCTGTCATGTGGGCAGAGCGGGAGCCCATCACTGCTGGGTCACCTCCGCCATCCCCGTCGGTAGTAGTGCCTCGCTACCATTTGTCATCTGCTTGGACCAGAGGTGGCCCCAGGGATGATGGGGCCCTGGACAAGGGGGTCACTTGGGGACCTATAGAGGCTTCCTTATGATCATGTACGAGGAATTCCAACACATTTTCTGTTTCAGTTCCCACTTTGCCCTATTCATGAAACTGTAGTGATATTGTAAATACAAATGATGAAAAGTAACTCAAATTATGCGAAGAATGCAGTAATCCGTGGGGCCCCATAAAGCGTGAGGCCCGGTTTGCCCGGCCCAAAAGGCTACCATTGCTTTGTTTGGTTGCTCTGGATTTCGAGGCCGTTTTGCCACCATTGCTCGGAGGCATTTGGTATTGTAAATAGAAATGCTATAAACACAGACATTCCTTAGCCATGAAACTGTGACTTAACGGTGTATGGCGTGAAGCTGTAGATGGCGTAGCCTCTCTGGATGACGTGAAGACTTCCCTCGTGTCCGACAGGAGGAAAAAGATTTTGTTGTAAATGTTGTGGGTGTAAGGGGGGGGGGTGTATGGTGATGGTGGGCCGCGGGCAGAGGTTGTTGCTGAGATGTAGGCCACCTGGTCGCTGCTTCCACACACTCACTGTCTGCTGCCCTCAATATGCTGCTGCTCCTCCCCTGTACGCGCGCTGCCCCGGCATCCCTCCTATACCCGCCCACACGCCCAGCCACCTCCCCGACACCGCTGCTCAACACTGAAGCCGACCACTGTCTCAGGGTCGTGATCCGTCTTGTCTGATTTTTGTACACAGTGTCACGCACAGATAAGAGACTCCCTGATGCCCACAGAAGCATTTCACATTTTATTGGGGAAAAAGAAAAATTATCAAGTTAAAGTCTTAAATCTATGAAGTCACTTTTTATCAAGTCCTGCAGTTTTATATTGAGTGTTGGTAAAGCTGGTCGGTTTGTGTACACAGTTAATGTCTTGCGTTGGTAAGACTTCAACTTTTACGTCATGTGAAGATAATTTTTGAAAGCTTTTTATTTAGTTAATGAGATTCTCAAAATTCTGGATCTTGTCAGCTTGAAACTTGGGTGCCTTGCGTAACGTGGGAATGTCTCTGTGTTCTGTTTCACGTCTTTTAAAAGTCTTAACGCATCATGTCAAGTACACTCGAATACTGAAGCTGTGTCGTGTCCTGAGGGGGTGTTAAAGCCCTCACAAAGGTTCTGAACCAGAGCTCTATTTCTTATTTACATAGTTTCGAAATCGTGTGTTGTTGAAGAGTCACTGTCGGTGTGTGGTGGTGGTGGCATAACCAGAAATCCTGCATGGCTGGACCTGCAGGGGACATTTCCTTCAGCTGATGGTTAGGAGTCGTGAATAAGTTATGATGTAAAGAATGCAGTAATGAGAGAGGAAATACTTGTAGTTGGTCGTTTGAGACAAGGTCATTAATGACGTCACGGGAGGGGAAGGGGGAAGGGGGGACGGATGTGTGTGGCAGATCACAATGTAAACACGACCAACGTCCGGGAGTGTGAGCTGCTCATGATGCTTGCTTCGTTCCTACTGCTCTACGCTGCCTCCTCCTCCTCCTCCTGCGCCTGTCATCAGAGAGAGAGGTGAACCACCACGAAGGGAAGAGGCCCTCGTTCTTTTAACCGTGTGCTGTAGTGAAAGGAGCGGATCTTCGCTCCATATACCTCGGCAAGAGTAGAGGAGCAGGTCTTGTTGCGCGAACCACTATCGTAAGACAGGAGCTGGTCTTGGTCCTGATACCACTATCTTAAGGGAGGAGCAGGTTTGGGTTGCCATACGACTGCATTAGATGAGGAGGAGGACCAGCAGGTCTGACTCTCAAGCCTTATGCCTTAGTGCAAAGAGACGAACAGGTCTTACTCTTCTTACCATATATTAGACGTATTGCAAAGTCCATTTTCTTTTTCATTTAAGGATTTCCTGTGAATCATTATGATTTTTTTTCTTTTGTTTTCGGGCTATTAAGCTGTTCCAGATATAATGTGTTTGTAATTATTGGTAAACCCCACATTCTGCTATCTTATTTTCATTCATACATTAGCACACGATACGCCTGGTGTGTGTGTGTGTGTGTGTGTGTGTGTGTATATATATATATATATATATATATATAGAGAGAGAGAGAGAGAGAGAGAGAGAGAGAGAGAG
>JAYMFT010268163.1:0-10666 GCA_038088735.1 Panulirus argus
GCAGAAGAGGGTGTGTTGAAATGGTTTGGACATATGGAACGAATGAGTGAGGAAAGGTTGATAAAGAGGATATATGTGTCAGAGGTGGAGGGAAAAAGGAGAAGTGGGAGACCAATTTGAAGGTGGAAGGATGGAGTGAAAAAGACTTTGAGCAATGGTGGCCTGAACATGCTGGAGGGTGAAAGGCATGAATGGAATAGAGTGAAATGGAATGATGTGGTATACTGGGGTCCATGTGCTGTCAATGGACTGAACCAGGGCATGTGAAACATCTGGGGTAAACCATGAAAAGTTCTGTGGGGCCTGGATGTGGATAGGAAGCAGGGGTTTCGGTGCATTACACATGAACAGCTAGAGGCTGAGCATGAGCGAATGTGGCCTTGTTTCATCTGCTTCCTGTATTTTGCATATATGTGAGTGTGTGTATATATTTGTGTATATGAGAGGATGGGTCTTTCTTCGTCTGTTTCCTGGTGCTACCTTGCTGACACGAGAAACAAAGATCAATTACAATATATGAATAAATAAATAAATATATATATTCTTTCTTTTTTTATACATATTTGCTATTTCCCACATTAGCAAGGTAGCACTAAGAGCAGAGTACTATATATACATATATATATATATATATATATATATATACAGACATACATTTATGATTTCAGTGCATTACACATGACAGCTAATGTATGGGTGTGAGTGGATATAGTCCTTCTTTTTCTGTTTCCTTGTGCTACCTTCGTGATCCAGGGGGTGGCAATCAGGTGTAAGGGAGAAGAGGAGAATGTGTATGTTATCATTTTTTTCCTTTCTTTCATGCATTTGCGCTGTTTTCTGTGGGGCAGGGTGGCGTGGGAAATGCATGACGGGAATCAATTATGAATATGTGCATGTGTATATACAGTATGTGTATATATAGGCATGTGTATATGTATGTATGTATATATATGCATATGAACGTATATGTATATATATTTCTTTTATGTTGAAGGCTCCAGTCACAGAAAAAAGTCCACATCAAGGCTGAGCCCTAATTGAAACATAGAGAGAATTATGAAATGGGGAAAGAAAAGACAAGGAAAGTATTTATGACAAGGAAAGTATTTATGAGTTTCTGAGAAACAGAAAGATGCCTTTTGAAATGAGCTGGGACATAGTTATTGGGAAAGACATGAAAAGGTGGAGTTCCAAAGCTTTGACGTGTAGGGAATGAAGCAGTTATCAAAACGGCACACCATTGAGTTGCCAATAACCACACAATAATCATGTGATGCAGCAGCTTGCTGAGTATTGTGTGGTCTAGCTAGTGGTGTGGGTACACAAGCAGCCAGTTCTTGGGAGCAAAAGCCAAAGTAATACCTGGAGAAGAGGGAAAGTGAACCAACATTGCGGAGTAGGGCAAGGGGGTCAAGTTTGGAAGTTAGTCTGGCACAGTTTATAAGTCGGACCACTTTCAACTCAACTCTGTCAAATAAGGAACAGAGCTAAAACCATCCCAAATGTGAGAGCAGTACTCCATACAAGGATGAATCAATCTCTTGTATAAATGGAGCAACTGTTCAGAGGTGAAAAGTTATGACATCTAAACAGGACACCCAGTTTCTTAGAGGCAGACTTAGCTATTCCCATAATGTGGGGTTTCCAAGAAAGAGTGGATGCTACCATGATACCAAGTATATTCATTGAGTCAAGAAGTGGAATTACAGAACCATCAAAGAAGAGACGAGAATTGTGAGGATTTTTGATAGAGAGATTGTTAGAAATTGGGTCTTGGAGGCATTAAACTTTACTAGATTTTGTATACCTCACGGAGATAATCTGTCCAAGTCTGAGTTTATTGAGGAAGCTGTGTCAAGACAAGATGCAGATCGAGTGAGAGAAGAGGAAGCAGAATTGAAGGATGTGGATGAATGCAGTGTTGAGTCGTCAGCATATGAGTGCATTAGATTGTTTGTGGAGAGGAAATTGTTGAAAAAATGGAGAAAAAGTGTAAGGGACAGGACAGAACCTTGAAGGACACTGCTGTTGATGGAAAAAAAGGGGGGAGGCTGATCCATCAACAACCACTGAGACAGATTGGTGAGAGAGGAAGCCAGGTATGAAGGAGCAAAATGAGGGAAGGAAGCCAAAAGAGGGGAGCTTAGAGATGAGAACCCGATGCCACATCCTGTAGAAGCCTTAGATATGTCAAGGGCAACTGCACTTCACAAAATCTTTCGGGGATGATGGCCAGACATTAGTAAGATAGGAAGGAATATCACCACAGGATCTCGCCTTACAGAAGCCATACTGGTGATCAGAGAGAAACGTGATTTTCGAGGTGTTTGAGGATATGGAAGTTGAGTAGGGATTCAAAGACTTTGGAAATAGTTGATGGCATCCTTGACATGTCCATGTATAATGTCCAGTATATGGACAAAGTTTAGGACAAAGTTTAGGCTTTGTCAGGAAACATTGCACTGGAAGCCACTACCAGAATTGAGGGTCATGTTTTTCTCCTTGAGATCAGAGGTGGCCATTTAAGAATTGGTCCTCATGAGGTTAGCTGCTTCCAGTTTAAGAGGATCTCATGTGAGATCACTTGCCTTTGGAGGGATAACTAATAGGAGAGAAGGAAGGAAATTAGTGTGCTGTGTTCTGCAAATAAATGCCAAGGTTCAAAACTGTTGTATTCAGACTGTGCACCTGTTCCATCTTGAAATGTCACTAGTTATGTGAACAGTCAGAGTTTTCATAACGATTTTATGAAAAAAGAGACATATGTAATAGGAAAGTGTCACTTCTTTTTTTTTCTCTCTCTCAAAAGGACTCCATCTCCCATTGGATATTCAAATCCTTCAAAACAAAGTTCTTGCTTCATTTAAGTAGTATCAACATTTCTTTTGATAACAGATAGCCCAAGAGCAAGAAAGGATAAATGAAACGGAAAATGTGTGATTTGGTTATTAATAAATAATGTAAACAAGTCATAAGATATATAGAAAATAAACTTTCATTACAAGTGCCAATGATGAGTCATGTATCTAATATTGACTAATTTCTCTCGATTTGGAGGAGGTGCCCTTTAAGTGGCCAGTAGATGGGGTCCTGCATCTTATCATAATTTGAGTTGAGAATGCAAGCTGGGATATGATGGTATGCATGGTGTATATGGTTTGGAAGTTGATTTGATGACCATGAAGACTTTATAGACTTGTTCCCTCACCAAAGGGGATCAAATACTGCATATAGGGATTAAATTACCTACTGAATAAAGCTCTATAGAACCTGAACTGTGCATTAGTTGGATGTAAGTTGACACTTTCCTCAGGATGGTAACGTAGGAAGGGGATCGTATTACTCATGTATTTATGTAATGCCTGAACAAATTACTTTTGGGATACCTGTAGATATCCTTTATGTCATGTTCTAATCTTTTAGATATATACACAACATTTGCCTTTATCCACATCTTTGGAACTACTCCTTCCACAAAGACTTCTTGATCAATATTTCTGATGGTCCAGCAGGGGCCTCTGCACATTCTTTCAGTACAGTACATATAGGGAGACTTCACCACGGCCTTATATGCATCAGGTTGTTTCAATAGCCCAAGTGTGTCATTTCTGTCGATCACAGTGAATTCGTATACCTCATCCCCCCTCCCACCTTGGTAATGCTGGTATATTATTGTCCTCTGAAGTGAAAACACTATTGAACTTATTCAACTTTTTGCACATTTCCTCATCATCCTCAAGAATTATTCACTACAGGTCCCTTAACCTGATTAGTTGTTCTTGCACTGATAGTTTGCGCCTGATGAACTTGTTTAAATGCTTTGGATTGTCCTTTGCTTTTTCTGCAGTCTTTTTCAAGATCCCTGTGCTCCTCCTTTCTTACTTTGCAGAACTCTTTCCATGCTCTCCTGTATCTCTCATATGCCACATAGCTGCAGTGTCTTTTATCTCCCCTGCATATTAAATCCCAGAGCTCCCTTTCTTTGTTTTATTTCTTTTTGAACCATATCTCTCCATTTTGGTCCTCCTTTATTAGCCAACAGTGACCCATATTCTGACCCTGTCAATGTAGATTTCACTAAACCTGTAGCATTGGTCCATACTGTAGGACTCCCTCTCCCAGTCAGTACTCTCAGAGGTTTTAATCAGTTCCACGTAATTCCCATGGTTGTGCTTTCTCTTTGTACCAATGATTACTATTTGTGTTGCGAGGGGAGAGAGTTTTACACTTGTGTTGCCCTGTCGTCTTAACCTTGTATATATGCACCTCCTTTGTGTACGTGCAGACACACCCTAGCCTATGCCAAGCAAGAACTGATAACTTCTCTGCCTGCTGACTCTACACTGAAGGCATTACACAGTCTCCATCCTGGTAACCTCTTTCTGGGGTGCCTGAGCAATGGCATGGGTAGCATGGCCAGTTGATTGCATAGCTTTCCAAAATCTTGATCTTCTTTGCAGTTAACCTCTTTACTTTGGGATGGCCCCTGGCTTTCCATTTGCAGTACAGGAACCTCCCAGTTTGTGATAGTTATGCTGTTGAAAATGGTTGTGTAAATCAAAATCACATAAATTAAGTTTAATGAATGAGAATAGTGGGTTTTGTTATTAGTAAGTTAGTACTGAATATTATACTTGTGAAAAATGATGATATATATTGACCATGAAATATGAAATACTGTAATATACTTACTGTACGATGGATTTTGTAAAGCAGTAAACAATAAACTGCGAATCCTTGTGCACTCTTCTTTTCATGGATGTATTTTTTGAAGATATTTTCTTCCAAAAGTGTCAGGTCTCATCCATGTTAAAAATCTTTTAGGAAAATTACCGCCTTCCTAAATAATGGTCTTGAGGTTCCTAGGAATTTTTTTTGCAGCAAAGACATCAGCAGAAGCACCCTTATGAGTCATCTTGATGTTGTGCCAGTTGTAGTGTTTCCTTAAAATTTGTGAACCAACCAGGACTTGCATGAAATGCCTTTGCTACTCCTTCTTCCACTGCCAAGTCATTATATATATATACACTGGATCTTTGCTTTTATCACAAGAATGCCAACAGGAACATTTTTAGGAGTTTGATGTTCGATCTGTGTGGTCAACATTCGTTACATTCTCTCCATTATCAAACTTGGGAAGTACAAGGTCTTAGTTGCACAGATTAATGGTCCACTTTTGTCACTCTTAGATCTTCTCTTTACTACCATGAATAGTCCATAAAATAGATTCAAGTCCAAAGGCATACTTAATATCATCTGTTTATTCACCACTCTTACAACATTTGAGCACATCCATATTAACCTTACTGGTGATGGCCTCATGCTTCTTAGCACCACTGATACGAAGAGAACTTAAAAGATGCACTGGTGGATGATGCAAGGGGCAAAACATGTGCTGTGTACAATATAATGTGGCACAAAATAATGTAACACCATGACTGTAGGTAGACTGTATCTACGCCATGTGTATGTATGCTTCTTGCACGGTATAGCTCAGTGATGATTGTTATTCCAAATTTAAGCTTGCATAAATTAAAAAAAAGATGTAAATGGATCATGCACGTTATTCTAGAAATGGCAGAAATCGGATGTGCATAAATCGAGAGGTACCTGTAATAAGAATCATCATTGCGCCCTTGTAATATGGAAAAGCCCCTCTGGCTAAACCTCCAGTCACTCTCTCCTCTCTCAGAAAGGAATGCATCTCATAGTACTATAGAACTGTTGCTATATAGCCCAGTTTGATATAATTTTGATATTGTTTGGGCACCTAAATTATATTCACTTTTTATATCATGCTGTTGCGATATAATTTTGTGTGTAGCTGACCATGTGTTGTAGGGTGCAGATGCTGCGCGTGTCATGCTGCACTCTTTATCAGTTCTCTTAGCATTTAAAGAGTAAGGATTCATTGTTGCCCTGCCAAGTTGGTGGAACGAAATAAAGAAGTGCCTGTTGTCTGAGGAAGTAGCTATAAAGAAACTGCAAGAACCATTAACCAACAATGTAGTAAATTAAGTAAATTTGTATAGAGAAACTAAGACATATGTCAGTCAATATAAAGCATATGTAACCCTAAAGTAGTAAAACCCTTAAGTTTTATAGTTATGTTTGAAGCAGAAGAGTCACTACTTGGTCAATTGATCCATTAATTACAGAAAATGATGACCCCAGTTCAAGACAATGAAGTCATGGCAAAAATATTAGATGAAAATGCACCTGTGTTTAGTATCGAGGGCACAAATTATGTCCTGTATTCACTCTCATCCATATTCTAGCTGCCTTGTGCTTTGCTCTGAAACCTCAGCCTCCTATCCACAACCAGGCTCCACAGACCTTTCCGTGGTTGACCCAGGCTGCTTCACATGCCCTAGTTCAGTTGCCAACAGCATATCAGTCCCCATGTGACACATCATTCCAGTTCTCTCTATCCTATGTACGCATTTCACCTTTGTGCATGTTCAAGTCATGTTCAGGTCTCCATCACTGAGGATCTTTTTCATTCCATCCTTCCCTCTCCAGTTTGGTCTCCCTCTTCTCTTGACCCTAGTGCTTTTGACACACACTTCCTCTTTGTCAGTCTCTCCTGACCTATTCCCTCCTTATGTCCAAACCATATTTGCACATCATCTTCATCCTCACACCATACTCTTTATATTATTACACTTCTCTCATACACTTAAATTACCACTTTGCTCCAAGTACAGTCCTCAAACATTTCATTTCCAACACCTTCTCTCTTTGCCTCAAGTACAGTCCTCAAACATTTCATTTCCGACACCTCTCTGCTCATCCTCATTTATAGCCCATTCTTCATATCTGTATAACATTGATGGGATTACTATACCCTCACACACACCCATTTTCATAGATAGTGGCCTTGCTTTCCACACATTCTTCAATGCTTCCAGAGCTTTAACCCCCTCACCCATCCTATGATGCACTTCTGATTCCATGGTTGCATTTGCTACCATGCCCACTCAGATATCTAACACTTCACTTCCAGATTTTTTCTACACAAACTAACATCACAACTAGTATACCCCTCTACCATGCTAAATATAAGAAAACTTGCTATTATTCACATTTACTCACAACTTCCTCCTCTCAGACACTGTAAACTTTGTGCACAACTGTCATTTCTCACTTGAATCTGCCAACTGTGTTGTGTCATCAGAAAACAACTGATTCCCTTCCTCTTCACCCACTACAGACTGCATAGTTGCTCCTCTCTCTCAGATGCTTGCATTTACCTCTCTTACCACCTCATTCATAAACAAAATAAACATGCATGGTTACATCATGCACCCATGATGCAGACCAACCTTTACATGAAACCACTCACTTTCTCTTCCTATTCATACACATGCCATACACCCTTGATAAAAAGTTGTCAGTGAATACTCTTAATAGCTTTCCTCCCCCCATCATGTATTTGTAAGACTATCCACAAGGCAACAACATGTGCTTTCTCCAGATCCATAAATGCCATGTAAAAGTACCTCTGTTTCTTTTGAATATTTCTCAGACACATTCTTAATTTAAGGCAAACACCTGATCCTTACATTCTCTGCTACTTTTGTAATTGCACTGTTCCTCTCAAATCTTATTCTCTGTACATGCTTTCACCCTCTCAGCTTGCACTCTCACTTACAACTTATACTCTAAAGAAAATTGTTCCTTTATTACTTGAACACTTTTGCAGCCCAAGGTTTTACTACTTACAGTACTTGGGGTATGTAGACTCTTTTGGAGTGTGAAGTTCTTTGATGAGACTGTACTCCCGGTGATACAGCCTCACCAAAGAGGACTTTTCACTCTCAGTATAACCTCGAGCAGATGGAATCTAGTAAGGCCAAAGTATTTAACTGAACGGGGTAAGCAGTTTATGCTAGATCAAGGGTTCCCAACTTTTTTGTACCTCTGTACCCCTTGGGCATTCTGACAGGTTCCCATTTACCCCTAAAAATTAAGGATCAAAAATTGATGAAATTGTATTGATTTTATATTATTTTATGAAATCTGTAAGAGACTGTATAAGGACTTTATACTGATTTGTAATGAGGGTGTTCTATATTGATTATGTTCTATATTACTCATGGTGTACACTGTACAGCATTGTACACCATGGTTATACTCTCAAACCCCTATGTACCCCTTGAGAAGTGCAAATGTACCCTTGGGGGTACATGTATCCCAGGTTGGGAACCCCTGTGCTAGATGTAATGAGGGAAGTGATTAGACTCTTGTCCATCTGTCAGATTACTACTACTAAAAGGGCCTATTAAAAAAGTTCCAAGACTAGGCCTCTGTACAAGAAAGTACTCACTTGTTTCAAGGTTGAGCACCATCCCGTTCAAAATAATCCCCTTTGGCAGCCATACAGCACTCCCGGCACCATTGCCACTGCTGAAAGCTTTTCTGGAAGTCGTGTTCTCGAAGCGTCAAGCACCTTCTGCGATTCGTGATGGATCTCCTCCACAGCGTCAAAACGGCGACCCTTCTGCTGAAACTTCATCTTCGGGAAGAGGAAGAAGTCGCAAGGTGCCAAATCTGGCGAGTAGGGTGGGTGTGGTAGGGTCACTGTACTGTTGCAGCTGAGAAATTCATGAGTTACGAGAACTCAGTGAGAGGGTGCATTGTCTTCATGAAGCATCCAGTTGCTCTCGTGCCACATTTCAGACAGTTTCCACTGAATGTCCTCCCTCAGGTGCCTCAGAACATTGCAGTAGAACTGTCCCTTCACGGTCTGGCCATTGGGGATGAATTCACGGTGAACAACCCCATGAATGTCGAAGAAAATGATGAGCATGCTCTTAGTCGCACTGTGGACTTGCCTGGCCTTCCTTGGTCGTGGAGATTTTGGGCTCTTCCACTGCGAAGATTTGTTTAGTCTTTGGATCGTACCCGTAGACCTAAGTCTCGTCCCCAGGTTGGGTCATCCAGGGCATGCTAATGGAGATCTTGACAGACCTTGGCACGGTGCTTCATCTGATTGGGGTTCAGAAGCCTGGGCACGAACTTTGCAGCAATGCATTGCATGTTCAAATCAGATGTTAGGATTGCCTGCACTGTTCCGTATAACTCATCAGTGATGGCAGCAATGTCCTTATTGGATCTCCGATGATCCTCATGCACAAGTTACCGAATTGTTTCCACATTTTCGGGGGTTGAGCTCGTGGAAGGTCGCCCAGACCTCTTGTTGTCATCCAGTGAGCTTCTGCCACTGTTGAATCGTGCGTGCCACTTGAAACACCTCACGCAACTCATTCCTTCGTTGCCATACACTTGATGAATCATGTCAAATGTCTCAGTTGCAGATTTACCAAGTTTGATGCAGAATTTGATGTTTGCTCTCTGCTGCAGGTTGCTGTCCTTGATGAAATCGCAAACGTGCATGTGCATGTGGTCAAAAAATTCCCATAGAACAACACATGATGTTCACAGAATGATTCACAGAATGACTCCACTTGGCAGACTGATTGATGATGGTTATGCTATACCATCACAGCATGCACATTGCCATACTGCCATCTGTTGCCGTGCTATGGAACTAGCTTCGGAAATTTTTGATACCACCACGTACTTACTGTCCAGCTTGCAGTATTATGACTGAATATTTTCCAGTTCAGCAAAGTTGTGTTGTTCTCAGCTTTATTTTTATATGCCATTTACAGTAAAAACAGACTTTGCTTTGATTAGTATGTCATAAGATTTTTACTTTGTCCTCATTGCTGAACAGTGTTCTTGTCCTTCTTATCTTTGCTATTGACAAGGAACTAGGTGAAGCTACGATGGTGTTCAAGTCCAAGATATTATCCAAAGACAAGATTAGAGGTAGTTTATATAATGCTTTGATTGTTGCCAGTTAGGTCAGAACATATAATGATACTGTCTAGTGGCTGGTATGCACTTTTTTGAGCAGTTATGAGGAAGTTTTGAATGCACAAAATATTTGTTTTGCATCATGAGTGTATTGTATTTTTTTCATATTCAAAATGAAATTAATTATTTACACAATATGATATTTATATCTTTCAAGGTATTTTGATAAAGTAAATGAAATTATTGAAGCCCCAGGCTAGTTTTACCTCTGTTTGAAAATAAGCACTGTGTGAAATGCCTGACCATCACTGGTTTTTTCTGTTTTAGATCCGTCTTCTTTTGGATGATTACAACATAAGCTCACCATTAACAGCTTTAAATGAGCGGAAATTGGTATTAGCACAATTGATTACTGATGCTGGTTTCCGGGTATATAGAGCATTGGTCACAGGTAAGCTACTTTTTTGTAATAATCTTTTATGATAACTTGATGTAAGGGTTGAAAATATTATTATAAATATTATTGTTATTAATTTTTCATACATATTCACCATTTTCCACATCAAGGTAGTGTCAAGAACAGAGAACTGAGCCTTAGAGGAAAATCCTCACTTGGCCCCATTCTCTGTTCCTTTTGGAAAAGTAAAAACTGGAGGGGAGGACCCCCACCCACCCTTTTAGTCGCCTTCTACAACATGCAGGGAATACGTGGAAAGTAGTCTTTCTCCCCAATCCCCAGGGATAACAAATAAGGAGTTTATTGCTAATTTGAAAATTTAATGAATAGGTAAACTTTTTTTTTTTTTTTTTTTTTTTTTTTTTTTTTTTTTTTTTTTCCTTC
>JAYMFT010268174.1:0-10666 GCA_038088735.1 Panulirus argus
GGGTGAGAGAGCGTGTGGTCATGTGTCAAGCCTACACGCCGGGGCTTCACGTACAAATCAATAAGGTTCTTTTGCTCAGGAATGTGTACGGTGGCGGGGCGGGGGACGGGTTGGGGGAAGGGGAGGGGGAGAGGGAGGGGGAGGGGAGGGGAGGGGAGGGGGAGAGCGGAGCGCCTGTCATCGTCTGTAATGGGGGGGGGGGGAGAGGAGAGGAGAGGAGAAGGAGGGGGGGGAGGAATAAATAGAGGAGGGAGGGAGGGAGGGGAGCAAACCATGAAATACCCCTGACGCTGCCCTACGCTCCCCCCTTCGTCCACTCATCACCGAGTCTCACCTAGCCAACACCACGGTACCGCAGGTACGTACAGACCCATCCGGTACGCTGTTTGTGTGTACCGGGACCCCATACATGGCGCCCTTGCCTCGTCTCTGTAGCCTACCCTTACTCAACTGTCCACACACATATATATATAAGTACTAAACCATCCTGTAATGTGCTTGTGTGTACATAATGAATATGAGTGGCTTTACACCTCTGTAACTTGCTTGACTTCCACCTATATTTGTGATGCATACGAAGCATATGATCAACTTTTGGCAAGCCGTTATGTCTTGCCCACCGCCACAGCATGTGGGATACGGGGAGAAAAAACGTATATTCAATCCAAGCAGAGTTAACCGTATATCATTTAAATAATGATCAAAAACATGTAAAACACTGTCAGAATAACTGCAGTCCAGTCAAACCATCACAGCAGTACATTTCCCAATACAGAAATCAAATGCTTTGGAAATCTAACGAATACATTAACGGTCAACAACAAACAAATATGAAATAAAAACAAAACACTTAACATGCAAGACATGTTATATATATATATATATATATATATATATATATATATATGTGGGTGAAATTGCACTTCAGTTGGAGTTCATATAGTTTTATTTAACATTTAATTTATTTCAATACATGTGGCACAATATGTTTCATGCGATGTGATGTTGAATTTGAACAGCGCAAGTCCCTGTTGGTTATTCAGCGCTTTTTACCTCCATGAACATACCTGAGCACTTGAGAAATTATATGTACATTTTGGCTTTCTTTGAAAAGTTCATCAATTCACATTTAACTTTATTAATTCAACAATTTACAATTACTTTATCATCTACAATTTCTCGAATATTTTCTGTTTCCTCCAACGTAATAATGTGACTGATATTTGACGGAGACAGGCTGCTGCATTTCTGGCATTCCGTTAGCGCAAGTTGAACGGTGATAATGCTGTAGCAGGCGCCTCATACTAGGGCAAGGTGGGGCTCCTCTCCATTAAGTAGCTATGGGTCGACAAGGGCATGGATGGCTAATCCTCACTCGACAAACAAGTCACAAAATGGCAAATTCCTGCCGATGGAAAAATGCCAGACTTCAACATTTTCTTTCTGGACTCCGAGGCCTTGTCCAGGATGCCATTGTACACCTACACATCATTTAACTATTCTGTTCATAAAATCACTATGTGGGTTATAGCTCTCGTACATATACTGATAGAGAAAGTAATGAACTGCTCACAAGTGGCAAATGAATCTAATTATCTGTACGTGCTAAGTACTACACATCGGTGGTAAAAACGAAAAGGCGAGCTACACTGTAAATTCTCTTGGGCTACGAAAGATAACCGGTACACCAGGTCTAAAGCTACGTCTGCAGTGCACACAGCAGCAGTGAAAGAAAGGCGAACAAAATTCTAGCATTCCTAAGCAGGTAGATTAAGTCAAAGGAAACTAATCCTCACATAGAAGTCGGCAGTGCGTCTCCATTTTGAATCACGTGTTCAATTTTGGTCACCCTACTTACACAAAAAAGTGTAAAATGGAGAGAGTACAGCAACAAGTAACTACGGTGATTCTTGTACTTAGAAAAAAATGAGAACTTTACTTTAATTAGCTTGAAAAAAGGACGGTTAAGAGACGATCCGATGCAAGTATTCATAATCATTAATGAATTGGATAATCTCGATCCACGAATCAATTCAAAACTTAGGAAGTCTGGTTTCACTCAGAGTAATGGATCCAAACCTGTGGGCAAACACTACTTCGAATGGGGCAAAGATATTTTTCTTCGCCGTTAACAGTTAATAATGGAATGATTTTGCAATCACAGCAGTTGCAAGCAACGCCAGAGAAACGTTTAAGAATAGAACTGACAAATATCAGATCTCAAGTCCATGAGTGACATTATATGCGCCTCCTACCTTAATCTGTACAGATCAAAAGCTTACTGGTATTTTCTCCTGGAGTCATCCGTTTGTCTTCCTACCCTGACCACACTACTAAACTCATGTTTGTGACCTCTCCCACTAAGCACAAACAGCCTCGAGCGGACCTAGTGGTCTGCTGCTGTTACAAACTCATGGCGAGAACACCAAGACATATCTCCACACACTTCACACAACCAACTCTTTCGCCTCCTCTAAGCACTCTCAAATTCCAGTTTTCCTAACTTCCATTCTCTTCTGTTCCTCCATGCTCTATCTGTCACCTATCGCGGGGCCATCCACGTACCCAGTCAATCCTCACGCAGTCCTGCCCCAGGACGGAGGACTGGATATGTGCAATATCCTTCCCAAACACAGACCAGCAGGACAAAACAAACGTGGACACACACATTAAAAAGAAAGGAGACTGACACCGGGAAACTATACACACACACACACATTGAGTCCTTGAGAGGTTATTGGTTAGCACTGCTGACCATGATTCAGCCCGGGTTTGAATCCTGGGTGCAACAGTCGGCCCACAACCACCCCAGCTGTTCATCCTCCTTTCGGAGCTGGCAGATATATATAATTCTGGTTTGGGTGGGGGAAAACACATCCATACATAAGCACTTTTTCTACGAGCTAAACCTGTACTATGGCAAAATCCCATCGTAAATATTCGTATGTATAAGTCTGTCTGTCTGTCTGTCTCTCTCTCTCTCTCTCTCGATGCAAGGGGGACACTACGTGTGTCTTACATACAAACACTAAACATACAGCAAAACACACGTTGCACTGCGCCGCCCCTAGGAATGCCGCCCATCCACTCCACCCGCCCACACGTCCACCCACACACCACCTCCTCCCCACGACCCACCCACCATACTAAAGCATGTAGTACGTCAGCTTTAATCAAATTAGTCTTTTTCATTCTGCCTGCAGTGTTACGTACCCGCGTACCACAATGACTCGAGCCCAATTACACACTGCTCCACCGCCACTTACCATTGTACATGTTATATAATCCCGCCGAACTGCAAACCGGACATGTCCAGTATAACAATCTCGTATATCTGTGCATGCGAATGCCTACTCATTTCTTATATGTCTCATCATGATATATATTCATCTATACTTACTGTTCAACATCTAATTCTTATACCCTAAGTACAAATCCTTGTCTAGATATGGATGGCACTGTACAACCACCATTACAAGTACTTCTTTACTCCACGTAGAAATCCTTATCTAATACTGTGCAACCAGTCCTGGAATGGGGAGATCTGTTACCAGCGATGTGTGTGTGTTTGAAGTCCATTACAACTGGTAACACCCTATCGCAAGTATAGCACACCGTAACCACCCTATCTTGGCTGGAGCCATTTTACCCCAGGAGAATAAAATCATGAAAACCGAACTGCGTTTAGGTCTTCCGCGCAAAGTCTGTGACATGGAGTGATGCGCTAGTGCTCTGTCAACGCTCGATTACCTCCCGTGGGCTAATCTGCCATGACCCAGCACGCCAGACACAAGCTACACACTGGACCATTGCCGAGTGTGATGGTGGGTGCAGATGCACAAGGACCTCCAAAAGGAATTTGACATATATAAGGTAGAGTCAAGTGACCATCTTATCCTAAAAATAAACTGTGTTTATCATATATAAACTGCAGTAAAGTCACAGTGACGCGCTTGATCTAGTGTGTGATCTACACGAGTTACGGAAAACTTCAACTGGATTGACTCCTGCCAGAAACCTACTGCCAATCAATGAGATGAATACAACTTAAGAACGAATATAAACTGGTAACGTTAATTCAGACGATCTTCTCTCCAAGTTATGTTAAAATGTCCCTATGGTGACTCCCTTCAAGTTATGTCAAAAAGTCCTGATGACCTCATCCAGTTTACGTCAAAAAGTCCCCAAGTTAGGAGAGAAACGAAACAACGGCATCTTGACTCAAGTCGAGGAATAGTATGATGCAAATGTTCCGGATAACGTGAGTGATTTCTCCCCACGCAAGAGCTTACTGGTGCTTCCTCTGAATGAAGTGGGTTAAGGTGACCCGCCTGAGGAAGCACCAGGTCAGCGCTCCAGTGGTAGCGTCAGCAGCGCGAGTGCTGACGACCCCTGTGACACCCGGCATCCTTGGGAAAGCACTACTGCAGCGTCAGCCGTCAGCAGTGTGAGTGCTGAGGGCAGCCGTGACATCTGGTCTCGTTGCATCAGTACTAAAATGGTGTCAACAATGACAGAAAACGTTCCAATCTTGTGAACCAAACGTTTACCTACTATCCGCCGAGGAGAAACGTTTGTCGAGTCTCTTTAAGCGAGCTGCACCGACGGAAAGAACGTACTCGACAAACGGGGTGAAACAAATCCTTAACGAACAGTCACTTCATCCATTTGGTAACAGAACAGGCCAAACTGTCCCTTGAAGTTATCCAATCAACTAAATGAAGCCCACAGGGGATTCCTTTTATTCTTATTTTGGGATTCTGAGATTTTACATGACACGGAAATCCTACTTAGTAAGAGTGTTTTTGAAGAGGCGATGTTGCAAGTTGTGCTGGGGTTCTGGGATCCATTTACACCGAGAGGGAGCAAGACTGTTATCAGGCTATAGGCATCGGGGACCAGCTGCCTCCGGAAGCCAGTTGGATCCGCTACTACCGATGACAATATATATACTATGGCGATAATATGCTTGGGACAATATTCCAAAACCATGGATTACGTCACACGCTCCCGATGGTTAATACGAGTTCAGAAAAGCGACATCAAACAGCCTCGTTCAGTATGTCCTCAACACTTAAGTTTAGCCACACACATCCGAGCTCTATGGACTGAAAACAGAACCAGATATCGTTCAAGGAACTAACACTTACTGAACGAATATGATGGACTCTTATTTATAAAATCTTGAGACGCGGTCCCACTAAGTTCCAAAAGCTTGTGGGAGGCAATGCCTTAAAGAAGGAACATTCATTTAATCTCGTCACATCTTGCAAAAGAGACAAGGATCTTTGTTTTAACTTACGTACACCTTACGATGTTTTCCTGGGGCTGAAACCACCCCTCGCATTTGGTTTACGAAGGATCTTCTCCGGTGAGCCTGACGAGATGTTCCACGGGGACAAAAAAGACTTCGTATGGCATCGTGCAATCGTGTGGCATGACCACCATACCAACAACCAGATGGGAACGAATGTACAAAATGCTTATACCAGTCATATCTTGAAATCAGTGGAGCCAGCCATTACAAGGGATCACTAACGGACGACCCCGCGAGTGGAGCATGAACACATCCACGGGTACAATGAATTCGTGGCAGCATTACGAAAGGATGAGGAAGGGAAAGAAAAGATTTCGCCGAGAGAAGGCACCAGGTTCAGCCGGAACAATGCCGAAGGACCCTGATGACACGGCACGCCCGGCCTCCAGACGACGCCAGCTTTGGCTCCAAGAACCCCCCCCCAACCGCAGTCACCACCGACGACAACCACCCACACGCCCATCCCCGAGCCACCCACACGCCCATCCCCAGCCACCCACACATCCAGCCAACCCCAACACGGCAGTATGTATAGGGATCCCAGACCTTCGCCTCGGGACCCCACGGCACCAGATAGACAAAGGCTTTTTTTTTTTTTTTTTCCTTTCCTATGTCTGGCTTTGTTAGTCTGGCTCCTGCCCGTGTGGCTACCCTCCCTCCCTCCCTCCCCTCTTGCTTACCCCTCCCCTGCCACTCTTCCCTCCACGGACCACACCGTGCCCCTCCACTAGCATCAGTACATGCCATCAAATACTGAGCCTTTTATCTCTCTCTTTACTCTCTTGTCTTTGGTTCCAAGTCTCCTCCTCTCCCCGCAAATCCCCCTTTCATCTTCCCCACCTCAGAATCAACTCATGTGTGCCGTAATTCTTAACCTTTGGAACAGGAAGGTACGACCCCCTTTCCCGCGGCGGCGCGACCCTTGAGCACAAAGGTACGACCCTTTCCCGCGACGGTACGATCCTTAGGCACAAAGGCACGACCCCTTTCCCGCGACGGTGCGATCCTTGGGAACAAAGGTACGACCCCTTTCCCGCGACGATATGGTACCAGAGCCCGACGACACGACGCCCTTAGAGCACGACAGCACGACCCTTGACCACGACGGCACGACACTTCACAGCAGGGCACTCCGACCCTTGCGTACGAAGCCCTGTCCTTGAACTCAACCTTCCAAGGACTGCGTCGAAGACCAGTCCATCAAACCCATGGCTCGTGCCGTCGTGCGTACCCAAGGGTCGTCCCGTCGTCCTCAAAAGGGTAAAAAAGAAAAATAAAGAAAGTCTCATTTTTCTCTCCATCCTTCTTTGACTCACTGGCCATAAAGAGAGCCCCCTGTTTTCGTACACCAAACACCTTTTAGTTAACTCAATGTTCCATCGATCCGACTTCCTTTGTCATGACTCCACTTTCATCTTCTTCAGCTATTGCTACCTTCCCTCCTGCTTCTTTTTTTTTTAACTCCATCTCTCCCTTCTCCATTACCCATTCCTCCCTCTGCATGTGTTATGTCCGTGTTTCGATTTTTTTTCCCCCCCGTTTATATATCAGCATCTCTCTATCTCACCCTTCCTACTTCTTCCCCACCCACCCCCTCAGCACTGCCTCGAAGTCTCTCCTCTCACCACCTTTTGTTACCCGACTTGCCTAACGTCTCTCTGCATCTCTTCCTCACTCTAATGCATCTCTTTCTTCTTCTTCTTCATCTCTCTCTCTCTCTTCCATCAACCTCTCCCCCCCCCCCCTCAACACTTTCCACGATCCTCCTCTTCCTCCATCCACTTCTTATCCATCCTATCACTTGCGGTCCATCCACTTTCCCCCCTTCCCCCATTTCCACTCCCTCCCGCCGCATCCTCCACCTCTCTCTCTGTTCCTCATTCCCTCTCATCATCCACCTATCCACCTCCCCCTTCACAACAGTCTCCAGCTTCCTTGTCTCACTCCCCTATTTTCCCTCCCTTCCCCAGGGCCAGACCTCCCCCTCCCCTCCCCTAAGCCTAAACCCACACCCCTCACCCCACCCACCCTAGCACTCCCTCTCCGCCCCTAGCAACTACTCTGTACCTTACTTGCCTGGCTTCTTCCAGCATCTCCTGCCTCACTTGTACTGGCTCTCTCTCTCTCTCTCTTTCTCTCTCTCTCTCTCTCTCTCAACTGGTACAGCAACGACAAATGAATGCTCTATTTAAGGCCATCTCATTAACGCTATATACATTATATATATATATATATATATATATATATCCAAACCAAAGCCAGGTACCCATTATACAGACCAGCCCGTTGGGCAGGGGGTGAACAGCTGGGTTAACTGTGTACCGGTGGGGGAATCGACCCCTCCTCTCTGTCCTTCCTTGTCCGTAATCCACTTTGCACGTCCTCCACTCCCACCTCTCTCAAGCTAACAACTCTTCCGTTCCCGCCTTCAGTACAACAGACTCGTTACCCCAAGACTATCCAAACCTCACCGTATATTTTAAGCTCCCCGTGTTCGTTCTTCTTATTCCCTGTCATACATCCAAACGTTTCCAAAATCACACGTCCGAAAACCCAAACACACACACACACACACACACATACCAGCGCGACTGCTCCAATTCTCTCCTCTCCTCTCGCTCTCTCTCTCTCTCGCCCTCCGTCTTATTTTCATCCGCACTCACCGCACTTTCCCGTTCTGATACTCATGCATATTCCATCCACCAGTTTTCCCTTCCTTCCCCGTTATTTCAGGCTTCCCCCAGCCTTCCCTTCAGCGACTGCGAGAACCAACACGTCCCCCCCCCTACGGCGGAGTGCGGGGCTTGCAAACAGAATGCTTATGTTACTCCCCCCCCCGTTCTTGAGCACGACCCTACGACCCTTCTGCACGACCCCACGACCCTGGACGACGAAGGTTCGACGACCCTTAAGCCCGGTAGCACGACCCCCATGGGTATGATGGACTGGCCTCCTGACCAGACATTTCTAGCGTCTCATTAAAGGCCGGGCCATCAAACCCCAGTGGCTGCGCCGTCGTGCTCACCACATTATCTCCGAAACCTTCCCTGGCAAACCCGTCGTTTTACGCGACTCACACACCTCGGGATGAGACGCACGTTTAAACACACAGAGACGACAACAGAAGTGACATTTTGATCAACTCTTAATATAACCTGGAGAACACATGACTTCGTTATGGGTGTATCGTCACATTCCTCATCTATATAACCGGTAGCTATGTTATATACCTGGCTTGCTGTTCATACACCTGGCTAGCAGGTGGTCAAAAGCATCCTCAATCACTAATCTTACACATGTAATACACAACATACATTTACCTTATAATTTCTGCCGTGCCTACAGGGTTCAGTGTTTTGAGATGGGCCATTAAATTCAGTCTTACTCAGTCAACTTAAGCAGACGAAAACCTGATAATTCCCCACTGGCTGCAGAGAGAAGGGGAGGAGGAGGAGGAGGAGGAGGAGGAGAGGAGTGGACAGGAGAAGAGGAAAGAAGAGGAGACGAATGACACAATAATATACCAGATCGGACACCAAGTTGATCGGAGTCTCAAGAGCTCTTAATCCAAAGAGACTAACTCTCCATTCGGACATCGTAACGACGCCGAACTGCTCAGGGAGACTTCCCACTTCCTCTGCGAGACCAACAGCTTCTCTGGAGATGTATCCAACTATATCCTTTTCTCCTTTCCCTTGTATTTACATAAAGCATCAAGTAAGTTCCAAGTCCTTACTGTCAGTCGACCAAAGTGAAGGTAATCCGGCCCGCATTGTGTAATCAGCTTCCAGAACATCAACTCAAGAACTTCAGAACATGTAACTCCTGCCCATACACCAAGTATTTTAGTTCGTCTGATGAATTCCTAGGGAGACAAGATAAGAGCGTCCGCTTCAAGTCATCCGTAATATTTTCAGCAAAAGGATTTACAATGTTGCCTCCTGATAGAAGGAAAATAATAATAATAATAATAATAATAATAATAATAATAATAATAATAATAATAACAGAGTAGCCAGGTGAGGTCTGTGTTGACCAAGATTTTGTTACCCGTGACGGGACTTGGAGGTCTCTGAAGAACATACTCCTCGCCTCTCTCCTCCAAGTCCTCAAGCTTCCTGCAGTAAATACATGATTAACTATTCAAACAGCCCGAGACAAAGGTTATCGCTGCATTATATCTTTTCTTGCGTTATCAAACCGAATGAATAATTAATTATTCAAGCGAATGAAGACGGGCTTAACTATCTGTTCGAGTCTTTACGTGGAATAACTTGTATGTACTACATCTCTACGTCATAAAAACGTTATATTATTAATAATTATTCAAATAGGGCAGAAGAAAGACTGTCTTTGCAGACGCCGTTAAAATGTTCTTTCACTGTCATTATTATTATCATTATCATTATTTAACGGCACGATAAAGAAAGTCTGGTCATTCGTAATGATACAGAGTGAAGTCTGGTGCAGATGTCACTTTTACTTAACAAGATGTAATAACAGAGCCTGGGAGACCCGCCCGTCGGGTAACTGGTCAGCCGAGACGAAAATCACAGGACTGTCATTAGGGATATTCAACAATTACCGCCGGTTACCGCTAATGTAGTAGGATGGAGTCCACTTTTTTTTTTAAGACACTGAGGACGAGGGTACGACGCAAGAGCAGGAAGGCACGACACTTGGGCAAGGACGCCTTGGGGCCCCCCTCGACACGACCCTCAAGGGTATAATGCTGGAAGCTAAGCCGTCACACCGAAGGGTCGCAACGTCGCCCTCGGCTGACACATACGACACGACTAATGCCGATTTGGACACGCAGGAGAAATGAAGCAGACACACACAAATGGATGGATAAATGGGTGAAATATAAATCAGAAACAGAAACGCGAACACACACAGAAATACATTTACATTGTGAGTGAACACACACATATATATATATATATATATATATATATATATATATATATATAGCGTTGCAGTACGTAGAGCACTCTCTCCCACTTGCCATTATTCACAAACACTAAATCCTCCAACTCTCACTTATCCACCAATCCCTTGTTCCCTCTCTCCACCCCTCTCCTCTCTCTCGCTTTCTTATTCCCTCCCCTTCTTCCCCGTCCTTTGTTCTCGCCTGTCCTTCTTCTTCCTCCTCCGCCGACCTCCTCCTTAGAGAGAGGGTTGGAGAAGGGCGACCCACTCCTCCCCATCCTCCTCCTCCTCCTCCCACTGCGGGTGTCGGCCGGCTTTTGTCTCTCTCCCCTCCTCCATTTCACTTCCTGCTTCATTTTCGGACTCTCCTTTCATCTCTCTCTCTCTCTCTCTCTCTCTCTCTCTCTCTACTATGAC
>JAYMFT010268185.1:0-10666 GCA_038088735.1 Panulirus argus
ATATATATATATATATATATATATATATATATATATATATATATATATATATATATATATATATATATTCATAGATACATGTGTACACACACACATACACACGCACACATTTCCTTATCATTGCCGGATGAGATATGGCACCAGTAGCCCTGGACAAATCCCTTGCTTGTGTCAACAGCGGCTGGGCTGGGCGGACCCGCCCTGCCTAATTTGCATACGAAATGAATATCCGACCAGAGTGTTAACGTAGTCTGAGCTGTGCTACGCTAGTAGGGTTGAGGGGATAGATTTCTCTGACTCCAGGGGTAATTAGAGCATAATCACCGTTTTGTGCCCTGATTACAGATGGCCCTCAAGCTGTGATATTAATTAAGAGTTACGCTTATAAACCACCATCCAAGGGAGATGAGATACTTCGTGCGTATCGGGGAGGGGGGAGGGGGGCAATCACAGGACATAACACACACACACACACACACACACACACACACACTCAAACACACACACGGCAAAAGAGCGACCCACATAAAGATGTCATTGTCTCATTAATTACCCAATTAACCTGAACATTTTGCCGACAAAGAGAGAGTTGGTGAATCCCGTTGTATAACACCTCTGGCCTGGCCTCCAACCCCTTCTCCAGCAATACACTCCGGTCTCCAACACCACAGTCCAGTCTCCAACAACAATACTATCATAGTCCCTCCCCTCCCCCCAACACATTTCCCCCACCAACAGACTCCTACTTCTGGCTAAAACTCATCAGTAGACTCATCGGTAGTCTGGGGAGCTGGGGAGACTCATCAATGGCCTGGGGAGCTGGGGAGAATCCTCAGTATCCTGGGGAGCTGAGGGAGACTCGCCATATCAACTACTCATCATCCTCACCAATCCTGTATGATGATGAGACCACTGACCTCACTATACTCATCTTTTTCCTTCACTCGCATTCGGTTATCTTAGAGAAAAAGTCTTTCATAATGAATTTCTTAAGAAAGAAATAAAAATGAGTCGTGCTGCGTCATCATAAGGATAACATAATGCGTACTAAATTACCTAAAGGAAAAAAAGAAAATCGGGCGTAATATTACCTAAAGGAAAAATCCTGCCTCGTAAATTACCTTAATTAAAAAAAAAAGTGTCCTAAATCATTTTAAGGAAAAAATCCTTCGCACTAAATTTCCTTAATTCAAGAAAACATTGTGCCTAATAAATTACCCCAGGAAAACATCCTGGGCACTAAATTACCACAAATTAAATGTCGCACATACTAAATTACCTCACGAAATGTCCCGCGTGCTCAATTACCTGAAAGAGCACGACCCGCAGAGCGAATCATCTTGAAGAAAAGTTTCACAATGCCACCGGTAGATGGCGGGGAGGAGGCGGGAGCGTCGCGTTAAAACATTTGCCGAATTTCCCACCCTAAAACTTTCCTCTTTGGATAAACCCACGTCCAGGAATCTTGTGCGTAGTGAAGTTTGGGCAAGTGGCACCAGAAGGGTTGTTTGGGAAGTTAGAGAGGAGGCGGGAAGAGTTCTGAAGTGTCGGAATGGATTCCAAGACTATGACCCGTTAATGATGGGAGTAGCTGGGAGGGAAACAAATAAGGGGTTTAGTGATCTTTACCAACGCACGCACACACGCTTTTAAAACTCTTTTCCCTTCAAAAGGAGTTTCAATTGGATGAATATCTAAATGATTTCTGAGGAAAGAGTAGGGAAATGGGCCTTCAGATCCCACACAGGCATTTTATCACAGCAGAACGACGCACCTTACCCAGCTCACGTCCTGGTACTTCTATAATTTAATATAATACTCGTGCCGCTTCTCTCTGCTATTCATAACTGATGAGTAATTCGTCATCTGAGTCCCTGGGGCTAGTCTCTCATCAAACTCCTCACTAACTTGATTATTACTCATCCCAAGTTCAACACCATCCCAGTCTCGGACTCATGCTGTAGTAGACAAGTCCGGGGGGATAATCCCAGTCTCGGACTTACAGCAGACGAGTCCGGAACAATCCTAGTCTCGGACTCATGCTGCAGTAGAAAGGTCCGGGGGACAATCCCAGTCTCGGACTACCTTTTATAAATCTAACATCGGCTGTCTGTTGTCAAATGTGTGCAAATGTTACATATGTGTCAAGTGTCCTTCATACTACATTTATTTCAGAATAAAAGGGTCTATTTCAAGAAGGCAAGACATGTTCTTTAAAGTAATTACCATAACACAACTTACCTGGCATTCTAACATGTTAATTAACCTTACATAATTACAACGCTTGGTAAATGTACACTCATTAGCTGTACATGTACTTCCACAAGTACAGTACACCCTAGCAACTTACATATTACAAAACTCTAGTGATATTTATGAGAAAAAAATACATATACAATTCCTCATCACCTCATATATATATATATATATATATATATATATATATATATATAGAGGTCTCAATATCGAGTGTACAGTTTCCAATGGCGATCAATTTGAACACAGACTATATAAAAATCTATCTACGGAAAATCAAAAAAATAAAAAATTTAATAAAAATTGCTTCAGGTCAGGTAATAAAGGAGGACTGTGTACTGAAAGAGCAATAAGGCACAGCTCAATAAGGTCATTCTGGGTCTAGCTTTATCTATCTAACCTTCCCTTACGTAATGTCTTTTGAAAAAGGTACAAGGTCAGTTCTAGAGCTCTCTCTCAAAACAAATTTATAAGGTCAAGCTCTCTAAAGTCTGTTCTAAAGCTTTTTTTCTCTCTCTCTAAGCTTAGTATAGGTCATGCGCTCTATTTAAGAGTGAGGCGGGAGGCCAGTGCATGTTTTTATCATGAGAGCTCCATGTTACAGACTTCATGACGGCTCTATAGCACACTCCTGGCAAAGATATAGAGATTTATTAAGACACAAAGCTCCTGAAAGCTCTATATTACAGTCCTGCTAAAGAACTCTATGTTATAGAAAAACTTTTTACAAATATCTATAAATTCAACTTCCAGGTTCGAGAACTAATAAGGAACAAAATAAATGTTCACTTTATTCAATTTCTATTTCAGAAACAATAATAAAAAAAATCAGATACTAATTAGGCTAATCAGTGGCATATAATTGCTAGAACTGCCAAAGTGCTCCATCAAATTGCAATTTTCAGTTTTTACAAAAAAAAAAAAAATTACGGACATGAGAAATACATATGACTTTAGTCAGGTAGTTTATAATTCTCTCTTTGGATTAACCTAAAGCCTAATGGCATACGAGACTGGGTATCATGAGAGCCATTACGGATGTCCACATATAAATAAGGATTTTAGGACAATCTTTGTGTATCATTTGCATGCACTGTACACCGAGCACTGGCCTCCGGGACACTCGGAACAACTCAAGCAGTCTGATTGTGCAGAGCACAGACAGTTTCCTCCATACCATATGCTTTCTAAGTGGGTCATTCAACCTCAACAATACTGTGGGATAACATCATAAAATCTATTGATCCGAAGAGAGTGGCTTTATGCCACCAGCCACTGATTCCCCTTCCAGGCAACAGGTCGAGGAGGCCTTTGACTGACTGGAAAAAGGTTTTAAAAAAGTTCCCTCTATTTCTTTTTTTTTTTCTCTCTCTCTCTCTCTCCCCCCACCCTCTCCTTAGTTCCAGGCCTGAGGAAGTCATCAGATTCCTTTGAGGAATCCAAAGACCCGTAAAAAGTCAAGGTGATATTAGCCCGAACTTTGAAGAGGAACTGGGGAAAAGAAAAAAAATAAGACACGCGCCGCAAAACTTGTAACGGAGAGTTGCTAAGTGAATCTAGGAAGTGCCTGGAAGGAGAGAGAGAGAGAGAGGGAGAGAGAGGGAGGGTGCTGGAAATATTTGGCAGAGGGCATCGAAGAAACTGTCTGCTGCCGTCCGAAAACAAATGGAAAATAGTGCTCACTTGGTTAAGACTTTTCTTGCGGGAGAAGAGAAAGAGAAGGAAATGAGTTAGTCAAGAATAGACGGGATTTCAAGGAGGGCATTAGTATATCTAGCTACTGAACGGGAGAATATATAAATATATATATACGTCAAGGGAGGACATTAAGCAGATACTGTGTACTTGAAAAGGGGGTGTGAAAACATAATCAATGATTACTGAGATTACATATATACATTATGAGAGAGACCAGTTCAATCTAAGAATCCAGAGTTCTTTGACATCATGGAAGTGTACTCTTTCTTCCAGATCAGCAGCGGGTGTAGTGGTGGGTGAGGGGGGGTGGGGGGGGGCAGTGAGACAAGCTTACGTGGTACACTACTACTACTACTACTATTACACACACACACACACACACACACACACACATACACACACACACAGAGTCCAGCCAGCGGCTTTTCATGCAGGCCAACGGGTCACAACAATACCCTCTGGCAATCGTCTGTCTTCGAACTAGAGGCGCTCCGACGCCCTTCTTCGTCCCTCTTCCTCCTCCTCCTCCTCCTCCTTCCCCCCCAAAAGATCTCGGAGGGATTTCAACCCCTAAATCTTTATTCCTTCTTCGTCTTCTCTCTCTCTCTCTCTCTCTCTCTCTCTCTCTCTCTCTCTCTCTCTCTCTCTCTCTCAGTACACAGGATTGAGGAGCAAGGTCTACCGGGGGCACAAAAACTCCCGAAGAAGAAGGACGAGGACGACGACCTCCTCCTCCTCCTCTTCCTCCACTTACCTGTCGATCTTGGACTTCTTGAAGGCGCAGGTGAAGTAGTCCAGCGGCTTGTTTGGGACGTCCTCCGCCATCAGGTTGGGGAAGCGGATCCTCTCCAGGATGACCTCGGACCAGTTGGTTGAGGGGTTGTTGTGCGCCTGTGGGAAGGGAGAAAAGGGGTTCAGAAACGCCTTGGCTAAAGACAGGTCACATCTCTTGCTCCTGCTGCTCCTGCTCCTCCTCCTCCTCTTCCTCCTCCTTCGCCTCAATCTGCCTACCACATGACCTAACTACGAGTCACATAATGGCTGCTGACACCATCCAAAACCTGGATTCTTATACATCAAAAGCACCAAGAGGAAATCAATTGCCGTCAGCCAAGGAGAAGGAGAACTGAATGCTTTCTGTGATCGCGTGTGTCAGGTCTAATGGAACAGCCGTTCACACTAGGATGGCTGGAAAGGTCAGAGGTCGCTGACCCGTAGCCAGAGGCATGACAATGCTTGCAGATACAACACTTATGACCGGAGTACACAGGGGCGAAGTGAGGGTGAGGGTGAGAGCTGTTTACTGACCACCATACGGGGGTCTGGATCGTTCCATAACATGCAAGGCAATATGAATGGAATCGTATAACATATACACACACTGGCATGATCTCTTCCCTCTAAAGGGGTTATTTTCGTTCATCTAGAGACACAACGAAATCATCACAAACATTCCAAAGAAAAAACTAATAAATAGTTCCCATTAAAAGCGAAGAGAAATGATCAGGAATAAAATAATTCTACACATCAAAAAAACAGTGACAGTTTTCGTACAAGACAGAACACCTAGAGCGTCGCAGCAAATACATCAAAAACATTTACATAAATAGCAAAAGAATATTCGTGAATGGATGGAAGGAAGATACATAGGAATATTCGTGAATGGATGGAAGGAAGATACAAAGAGAAATCAATATGTACGAAGCATCTCACCGTGTTATTCGTTGTCATTAGTTAGACAAACAGCATGAAAAATGACTGAAATATAACTGAAATATATCTGTAATACAGGTGAAACATACCTGAAAAGTAACTATCACTGAAGTACAACTGAAATATAATCCAAATATAACTAAAATATAAAAAATATAATTAAATGATCAAAATAATCTAAATATAACCAAGACATAACTGAAGCGCAACAGACATCGTATCTCTCATCTCTCAGGTTCTGAAGATGACGTTGGAAGTGACGTACGGGGTTAGACTGAGTCATCCTTTTTGGTTGTAATCGTAATTATCTTGATAGGAACGACGTTAGACGCACCCAGATCAATAATGACGAGATCCGTCCGATTTCTGGCACGACGTATTCCAAGACATCGAAGGACGAACTCATTAAACTCGGGGCTCTCACCTTTCTCGTCCGTGTCAGTGGGTCAGACAAGCGGCCCTCATAAATGAGTACAAAGGGGGGGGGGTGCGTGCGCTTGAGGGGGTGAGGGTGGGGGTGGGGAGGGGTTCGAGTGGCCTGTGGATATACAAGGGTGCGTGTGAACGCACTCAACACCTGGTCGTCCGCACCTCCTGTGGTAACCTGAATGGTTAGTTATCTTCTTGAGCACGACGGTACGATTCTAGGGAAGGACGGTACGATTCTAGAGCACGACGGTACGATCCTTGAACACGACGGTACGACCCCTGGGTACGACGGACCAAGCCTTCGACCTGACTCTTCTGGATTGGGTCAGAGAGATGCCGTCGTGCTAAAAATATTCGTACCGTCGTGCTCAGGAATCGTACCGTCGTGCTCAGGAATCGTACCGTCGTGCTCAGGGATCGTACCGTCGTGCCCAAGGCGTCTGAACAGCAGGAAGGGATGCCCCTCGTCCGAGCAGAGACCCGCGAGGAAGCGAGCAGAGTTCTCTTGCTTGCAGCCAGCAAGCGGAAAGAACCGACCTTGAAACAGGAAAACAAAATCGTAAAGACAGTCCCTTTAACCTTATCGATCGTCGGAAGCTGTATGGGGGGAGGCCGCAAGTGCTGCCACCTGTGGCCAGACACCAACACCATCAACGAAAGACGGTAACGACATGAAATCACACAGCAAATGGTTCCTTCCATCTCACACAACAGTTAGGGGGGGAGGGGAGGCCAGATGCAAGGGAGGGATTTTCTAAAAAAAAAAAAAAAAAAAGGACTCCATTCGGAAGGAATTATCTTCCTCTAAAATGGGTGAAGGGTTATTAGAATATGCTAGGGTGTTACTAGAAGTGGGGGTTAGGGGTGGATAACGCGTTACACAGACGGGGAGGGAGGGAGGGAGGGAGGGAGAGGTTGGGGGTAACAGCAGACTAAGGGGGAAAGTAACGTAGGTAGAAGGAGTGGAGTGTGGAGGGAGCGGTGGTATAGTTTTTCAACTCACTGTTACGTTTGGGTGTTGTATCTGCCACTGTCTGGTCAAAAGTCCTGACTCCCGGACCTGTAACGCCAGAGGTGCAGACTTTATACATACAGGTAATACATAGCATGAATATTGCAATGACCTCACGTATTCTCATACTCGTCTAAGGGCCTCAGACTCACGCTAAACACAGTCCCGACAGGTACTCTAAGGGGCATCACTTAGGTAATGGGGGGGGCCACATCCACCCTATCTCTTTCTCCCCATCTCCCCACGTCTTGCCCATGGTATCTCATTCTACCTTCTCCCCAAGTGCCTCGCCACATCTCCCCACGCCCCACGCCCCAGGCACGCGCGTAGCACCTCCTCCTCCATCAACAGCTAATGTATAACCAATACATACACTTCACTTTCGTCTCTCCCCGAGACGCATCTCCTTCTACAGAGACCCAGGCAAACTACATTCAGAAACTCTTAGGATGACCGAATGAAGTGAAAGGGATTGCTTGATGAATGATCTCATGCACAGAAAGTCATGCCAGACATTATGTTTGATTCTCTGGAGCGTAAATAACTCAGTATATGATAAATGACAAGTGAATACGGGTTGTACATCGCTGGGGGGAGGGGGGAGGAGGGGGCGGACATGTCAAACGACGCTGCCTTCGGCTTTTTGTTTACACCAAACAGCTGATCGCTTGTTTACACCAAACAGCTGATCGCTTGTAGTGCAGTGTATTGTGGCAGATGTATTACTCGGGTGACGATCAATATCCAGGTCTTCCTCAAGTTGTGAGAGGGGTCGGGTCTTCCTCAGGTCATCAGGGGGGGTGTCAGGTCTTCCTCAGGTCATGAGGGGGGAGGCAGGTCTTCTTCAGGTCATCAGGGGGGTCAGGTCTTCCTCAAGTCGTCAGACTAAAAGGGCACTCGAGCCCACGACCCTCAACGCCTTACTGGCGTGATCTCATTACCCGCAGTGCCAATCTCCCTCACTCGATGTTACACTCAGTCACGCGCGCTTCGGCTCAGCGGACTGATGGAATTCAACTCCCCACGTCCTGGCCGACACCACGGGGGTCCCAGTCGACGTTGCTGGATGGAATAAGGAGACGCCTTGGCAACGTGGCAGCCTCGGTTCGTGTCCCGTTAGCAGGGAAAACAAAATTGGGGAAACTAAATACTTCTTTAAAGTTTACATATCAAACTATTGCGGACCTGAAAGGCCTTTTGAAGGATATAAACTTCATCCCAAAGCCATTAAGCTCTTTAATTATCTCATAATTACGAGGAAAGAAAAATCACAAAGACATTGTATGAATTCGTCTGTTCCCTCCAAGCTGTCGTAAAACAATTTCTTTCCACTCCGAGATTATGGAATCGTAAATCAAGAAAAACAATCCACATGCAATCAAGAAAACTTTCTTCTCTTCAGCGGGAGGAACAATAGAGCTACGAGTGGCCACAGAGCCCTGGACTCTATATCTCTCTCTTTGTCTGGACTCTATCCTTGAACCAGTGACTTCACAAATGACTTCTTCTTTCAAGACGAGATTGACGTCACGAGGCAGATATACAGTGTGGCAGGAATCGGAAAATTAAGAGAAAATAACAGGATTATGGATGGCTAGGTTCATTCCAGGTCGGGTCTGGTTTAGGATGGTTTGTGCTAGGATTTCTAGAGGTCGACTGACCCAGTTAGGAAGGAGAGGACTGGAGTTCAATGAGGTTAGGTTAGGTTAGGTTAGGTTAAAGTTTAGAATTTGTTAAGTTTTTTCATAGTAACTCACTCAGCACGACGGTACGACCCTCGAGCACGACGGAACGACCCTCGAGCACGACGGTATGATCTTTCCGCATGACGTCATGATTCTACGGTATGATGTCCTGCCCTTTTCGGAAAGATCAGTTCAAAGGCCAAGGCCATTTTACCCAAGAGTCGTACCGTCGTATCCAAGAGATGTACCGTCGTGCTCAAGGGTCGTACCGTCGTCCTGAAAAGGTCAAGGACAGGACAAACTTTTTGCTAGTTAATGCGGCCTTAGTCTGGTAAATATTAAGAGAGAGAATATTCTGAGCTGTACTGAAGACACAATGAATATTCTAAGCCAAGGTTAAGGACATGGGAAGTACTCTAACACGTACAGAACTAAGATTAAGGACACGGGAAGTACCCTAACACGTACAGAGCCAAGATTAAGGACATGGGAATTACTCTAACACGTACAGGAATAAGATTAAGGACACGGGAAGTACTCTAACACGTACAGAGCCCAGGTTAAGGACATGGGAAGTACTCTAACACGTACAGAACCAGAATCAAGGACATGGACAGTACTTTAACAAGTACAGAAGCCCTAAGAGGTATTTCAAAGTTAATGAAAACAGTCCATGAAAAATGTTTTCTAAATTTCATCGTTTTCCATATCGATGGGCCACTTCCCAGTCCTCGCTTCCTACAATCAAACGTATACACAAATTCCATTCATATGCAAATCACAGAATTCTCATTAAAATGATTGTAAATGCATTTTTTTTCCCCAGAGTCATATGTAAATTTCTCTCTCTGGCCGAGCGGAGCTGGCTGTAAAAAAGGCTGCTAATTTGATTTATTTACCTTTTGAAACTCTCTCTTACGTCTAGCCCTACTAGAATGCTACTTTGCATGTGTGTGTGTGTGTGTGTGTGTGTGTGTGTGTGTGTGTGTGGAGACTCACCTGCAGAGGGGCTCTCATGTTCAGCTCCTCAGCAAAGTGGCACAGGACGGGCCAAGGGGCGCTCAGCTTAATGAAGTAGATGGCCTTTTTGCCTGTCTCCTCCACCTCCTGTAGGGGGGAGAGGGCAAAGGGGAGAAGACATTCATATTAGCCGATGTGTAAGGGGAGAAGACACACATTAGGTGATGCATATGGGAGAAGACATCAGCTGATGTGTATAGGAGATGACTTAAGCTTATATATACATATACATGGGAGAAGACATTTACTGATGCATATGGAGAGGACATCACTTGATGTACATGGGAGAGGACATCAGCTGATGTACTATACGTGGGGGTATCAATATTCACTCTAATGGTACATGGGCCTTACCATCCTACATTTACCCTTATCATAAATAAAGATAAAGTAGTACATCAGTTATGATAACTGATCTTCGAGAACGGGTGTTACCGGACTCCCTAGGTTACATCGCGAGTGGAAAAGTCACCTTTGGCGGGGATGCATAACACTAGGAGGTGTACAATCACGTCAAAGAGAACTTCTCACTCCAAAGGAGTCTACATTTCCCTCCAACTGGACGTAGCGCAGTCTTGGGCTGCAGGAGCCATACGAGACGTCCTGGGTAAAACTAGGAATAATTCATAAAAACTGGACCTGGGGTAATTATTCATTAAATAATCTTCGTCAACACAAATAATCTACCCAGATCAATCCCTAATCTTTAAACAGCTATGGAAAAACATCCGTAACACAAAGGAAAAAAAAACTGCAACACTGTGTTGCGCGAAAAGTTTAAATGAAGTGTGTGTGTGTGTGTGTGTGTGTGTGTGTGTGTGTGTGTGTGTGTGTGTGAGAGGGCGAGTGAGTG
>JAYMFT010268196.1:0-10665 GCA_038088735.1 Panulirus argus
ATATATATATATATATATATATATATATATATCTGACTTTGTATAACGTGGATTAGGGGAATGATTATATTTAACGCTACCACGAATGTAAAGTATACATATCGCGGTATGTATTTCTTTTTTTTCAGTAATAAACACATTTTCTCGTGATGCCAAACAAATGTTTCTCTAACTGATAACACAAACGTGACCAAAGCCATCTACTGTTCCACGAAAGCAAAAGCGGAAAGGCTGCTGGGTACAAACAAACAATGATTTAATTACATACGTTTTTCCAATACAAACACTGCTTATTGGACAGATTTTTTGTCTCCTCGAATACGTATGCACGAACGAATGTTAACATAGAACATTGCGGGGAACGTCATTAAAAAAAAAAATTAACATGCAAATATTTGTGTACAAACATATCCAATCGGGAATAGATAAGCATAAGCTATGTTGAACTCATGCATATCAGTGCAGTGACTTGTAAAAATCGTTAAGATACATAATCTGGTGAGGTGCTCTTGACTGTAAGTGAACGCCCATGACCAGACAGCTTGAAATAAGCAAGTTCTCCCAAAAAGCTTCACATCCAACAGATTCCAAGGTCACTGAGGTGAATGCGGTGGCGGGTTACAAACTGAGTGTGTTCTTCCTCTTAGAGACTGCTTGGAGAGTCGGGTAGTCAAGATCTTATCAGAATTACACGGTATCACAACCCACTGATACAGCTACGATGGGCGTAACTGCGTTCCACCAATGATGAGGAAAATCCACTGCACCGGGAGGAAATAACAACGGCACGATAAGGTACAGACGTGGTGACGTCGTCATCACAGGGCAGTGCAGTGTTCCCGTCACAAATCGGGAAGAAAATATGAATACCATGTGTTCGGACTGACCATGTCCTTGCGGTACTGGGAGGGGTTAATGCTATAAACAAAGAGAAACAACCGTCAACAAAGGAAGTGAAGCAACACGTCTTAGTGCACGGGATGCACCGCGTCGCTCTAAGAGTAACAAGTACACTGTTTGGGGACAATCGCGTCACGTGCCAGATGGGATCAGCCACATTCTCACAGTACAAGATCACGTTACCACCACAATGGCAACAACCACAGCAACAAGGTTTGATGGGAATAACCACACTATTATACTTTAAGGGAGTCACTTGAAGGGGAGCAATGATGCTGACTGTGATGAAGGCTACCATGGCGGTCTGCAGTGCCTGGCAACCACAGTAATTTGTTTTGGCGGGTAACCATGACAACCCGTAATGGGGGACAACTACCCCAACCCACGTTGGGAGACAACCTAACGTTAGCACAGTGTAGGTCAAGCAATGACAATAACATGAGTTTCAGAGAACAACCATACCAGCATGTTGTGCAGGGGAACAACCACACCACTATACAGTGTAAGGGAACAACTACACAATCATATGGCGTAGGGAACAACCACACCACGATATAGAGGAATAACCATATCACCATGCAGTGTAGGGAACAACCATACCACTATATAGTGTAGGTCAACAACCACACCACCATATAGTGTAGGGGAACAACCATACCACCATATAGTGTAGGGGAACAACCATACCACCATATTGGTAGGGGAACAACCACACCACAACATAGTGTAGGGGAACGACCACACCATAACATAGTGGAGGGAACAACCACACCACCATATAATGTAGGGGAACAACCATACCAGCATGTAGTGTATGGGAACAACCACACCACTATATAGTGTAGGGGAACAACCACACCACCATATAGTGTAGGGGAATAGCCACACCCCAATATATTGTAGGGGAACAACCATACCACAACGTTGTGTAGGGGAACAACCACACGACAACATTGTGAAGGGGAACAGCAACACCCCTATATATTGTAGGGGAAAAAGCCACACCACTATATAGTGTAGGGGAATAATGACACCATCATATAGTGTAGAGGGAGCAACCACACCACTATATAATGTAGGGGAACAACCACACCACAACATTGTGTAGGGGAACAACCACACCATCATATAATGTAGGGGAACAACCATACCAGCATGTAGTGTATGGGAACAACCACACCACTATATAGTGTAGGGGGGCAACCACACTACTACGTAGTGTATGGGAATAGCCACACCCCAATATATCGTAGGGGAACAACCACACCACAACATTGTGTAGGGGAACAACCACACGACAACATTGTGCAGGGGAACAGCAACACCCCTATATATTGTAGGAGAAAAACCACACCACTATATAGTGTGGGGGAATAATGACACCACCATATAGAGTAGAGGGAGCAACCACACCACTATATAATGTAGGGGAACAACCACACCACAACATAATGTAGGGCAACAACCACGCCACTATATAATTTAGAGGAATAACGACATCACCATATAATGTACAGAAACAACCACACCACTATATAGTGTAGGTGAACAATCACACCACCATTTAATATAGGAGAATAACCACACCAGTATATAGTGCACGGTAACAATCACACCACTATATAGTTTAGGGGAATAACGACATCACCATATAGTGTAGAGGAACAACCATACCACCATATAGTGTAGGGGAGCAACCACACCACCATTTAATATAGGAGAACAACCACACCACCATTTAATATAGGAGAACAACCACACCACCATTTAATATAGGAGAACAACCACACCACTATATAGTGCACGGTAACAACCACATCACAACGTTGTATAGGGGAACAACCACATCACTATATAGTGTACAGTAACAACCATATCACCATGCAGTGTAGGGGAACAACCATACTACTATATAGTGTAGGGGAACAACCACACCTCCATATAGTATAAGGGAACAACCATACCACCATACAGTGTAGAACAACTACACCACAATATAGTGCAAGGTAACACACCACATCGTTGTGTAGGGGAACAATCACACCACAACGTTGTGTAGGGGAACAACCGCACCACTATATAGTGTAGGAGAACAACCACACCACAACGTTAAGTAGGGGAACAGCCACACCCCTATATATTGTAAGGGGAACAACCACACCCCTATATAGTGTACAGGAACAACCATATCACCATGCAGTGTAGGGGAACAACCATATCACTATATAGTGTAGGGGAACAACCACACCACTATATACTGGAGGGGAACAATCATACCACCATATTGTGTAGGAAATCAACCACACTACTATATAGTGTAGGGGAACAACCACACCACCACGTAGTGTAGGGGAACAACCACACCACAACGTAGTGTAGGGGATAGGGGAACAACCACAACACCATATACTGTAGGGAACAACCACAACATATACTGTAGGGGAACAACCACACCACTGTATAGTGTAGAGAAACAACCACAACACTATATACTGTATGGAAACAACCACAACACCACATACTGTAAGGAAACAACCACAACACCACATACTGTATGGAAACAACCACACCACCATATACTGTAGGGGAACAACTATACCACCATATAGTGTAAGGGAACCACACCACCATATAGTGTAGGGGAACAACCACTCCACTATATAGTGTAGGGGAACAACCATACCACTATATAGTGTAGGGGACAGCCACACCACTATATAGTGTAGGGGAACAACCACACTCCCATGTAGTATAGGGATTCGAATAACCACACCACTATATAGTATAGGGGAACAACCACACCACAACACTGTGTAGGGGAACAACCACACCACTATATAGTGTAGTGGAACAACCACACCACCATGTAGAGTAGGGGAACAACCATAACGCTATATAGTGTAGGGGAGCAACAACACCACCATATAGTGTAGGGAAATAACACCACTATTAAGTGTAGGGGAACAACCGCACGACCATGTAGTGTAGGGGAACAACCACACCACAATATACTGTAGGGTAAAAGCCATATCACTATGTTGTGTAGGGAAACAACCACACCACTATATAGTGTAGGGGAACAACCACACCACCATATAGTGTAGGGGAACAACCATACCACTACAGTGTAAGGGAACAACCTCACCATCATATAGTGTAGGGGAATAATCATACCACCTTATAATGTTGGGGAACAACCATAGCATTATCGTCAGTACCGGGTGACCACCGTAAGTGGAATGTAAGGGAATCATGATAACGATGGGGTTACAGTAGATGGGACGGGTCATTACACTGGCTCGCTCGTTAACCGCATACTTTCAGACATAGTAAGATAAGAGTGGGAGGGTGAGAGGGTCCCGTCCAGAGAGCGTATGACGGATGGGACGAGAAGATTTGCGTACTCCCTCAACTCTTTCCTGCCAACTGCAAACTTACGAATTCGAATGTTAAGAAAAATGTGGTGTGTCAGACCAAAGTAAAGATGTGCGTCCTGAAATGAATTTCTTAGAACACCGAATTATGGTAAAGGCGAACTGATCCATGGCTGATCTGCTTCGTGCATCGTTGCAACCACTTAAATCTGAACGAACCACACGAGAAATAAAAGCCATTTTAAAACATCCATTATGTACTGATATTCGAGAAATACAAGGGTTCTTACTGAAGATTTAGAAAGAATAACATATATGTAATATATCTAAAACAAGTTGGTTGTACTGCAGTATGCCGCAGGGTACTTGTTGCTCCGTGGACGTGGTGTGTCTGCTCGCGTTGCCGGGAAGGAGTGTTCCACTTGCCAGCCATCGGGAAGTGGGCTAGTCTAATGTGTACTCTGGCGTTGGCTACTTTCAGCTCCACTGCAACTGTTGCCGACTCACGTGGGAGCTGGGGCCGAGAGAACCTCCCCTTTCGTCCATTTAGTGAAGCGGTTGCGACCCACCCTCCACTCAGGAATGGTCCCAAAGTGGGTGCGTTGGAGAAATCCTACCCACTTTACTGACCGCTGTGTGTTGTATGGTTTAGTGGTGAATTACTGCCCTGCGCTGGCTGGAGTATTGTCCGAGATGTTGTTACCATTATGTACATTGTCCTTCAGATAACCTGACATCTGACAACACACTAGTGACCCCGACCTCTGACCCAGCTTCCAACCTTCCTTGCCATCATATCGGCATCTCAGAAAATGAATGTTTTGACACATTCGTAACTGTCTTGCATGATCAATTTCCCGCATGTTAGAGACAGTGTTGATGTGATGTGTAGGGCCATATGTCCGGAGACTCTGCCTGCCTGTGACCTGCAGGTCACGTGGTGCCTGTTGATATCGTCAGCCTGGGTGGGGCGCGGGGCAGGAGGGTAGTACACAGGCAGGTGACTCAGTAATCAGGCCAATGCTCCTCTATCTCTGGCACTTCACCCTCGAGTGCCTTATCGCCCGCAGCATCACGCCTCGTACGACGCAGATTACGCCCAAATTAAAGTTGGAAATAAAGATAATACAGACGATGATTGGCTCTTAATGGCTTCACGGTGAGGGGGTCACAGTTCCCACACTGACACTGAGCTAACGTCCGGCGCCTTACACTACGTGGTAGACATCCTGCGGAAGGAGCGCCCTGTGGTCTGAACCGATACAGGCTGTGGATGGCACGGATTGGTCTGCAACGACAGCAAAGGAATATGAGGACCTCAGACCTTATCTGATAACTCTCTAAGGTCAGGTTCAAACTATAATAACTTGCAGATTTTTCTGAATTGTCTTAATTATTTCGTAGAACTTACAGAGGTTCGGGTGCTAGGGTCAAGCCTTCCCCAGGGATGTCTTCCTGCACCATTTGTTGTCCACATCCGGCCTCCCCCAGACTGTACAGTTTTCTTTTATCATATAACCCCAGGACCTGACCCGTCTTACGGGGCTCCTGCAGGCCAGAGGCCACGTCACTATCAGCAGCACGGAAATGACGGACTTCTGTGGAGTGAGAAGCTCTTCGACGATAGATTCCACTCCTTCCGTCCAGTGATAATGATAAAGCCTTAGATTAACTTTTCTGTCGTGGCGTAACTCCTTTTAGGCGGAGTCCACTAGCACCCCACATATGAATATATATATATATATACACACACACACACACACATATATATATATATATATATATATATATATATTATTATACATATTCGCCATTTCCCGCGTTAGCGAGGTAGCGTTAAGAACAGAGGACTGAGCCATAGAGGGAAAATCCTCACTTGGCCCCCTTCTCTGTTCCTTCTTTGGAAAAGCAGAAACTGGAGGGGAGGATTTCTAGCCCCCCGCTCCCTCCCCTTTAAGTCGCAGGGAATACACTCACTTGGTTCCTTGTTCTGTTCCTATAGCACCCTGGCCAAAAATGTCAGCCAAGACCTTAAAGAATATTGATAGGATTTCCTTCGCCAACTCAGGCAATGGTTAGAGACACAGATCCCATTCACTCCCTCCCTGAGGTTGCCAGAAGAGGCATACTTTCCACACATAAGGACAAATTCAAATACTAAATTACCCCTCGTCTCTGTTCTGCTTTCAGTAACTTCAGTCGTACAGAATGGGTCTCAGTCTCTTCAGTATTTAACTGGTAACACATATATAGCATTAAATATCCTATTTTGTGATCTGCTTATGGGTATGAGGAACATGTGGGGAACAAGAAATGGCATGAGGAACATGTGGGGAACAATAAATGGTATGAGGAACATGTAAGGAACAAGGAATAACAGTTTTTTTGAGTATTTTCTTTCAGTACTTGTTTGCCAGTGAAGAGTTCTATCCACTCCTTATTCTTAGTGCATAACAGAGTCTTGCTAGATTACTCTCCCATCAACTATAGCTTAGCATGTCCAGTTGATGAAATATGATCAACATATGCAATTAAGACACAAATGTGGATGTTTAATTTGGTACGATTCAAACAACTTCTCCACACAGGAAGGTCGATATACACATTGAATCTCCTGCAGGGAGAGGTGCATCACAGCCCTTTTCATTCAGGTAATCAGTATGCAAATCATCTCTCAATCAAGTAGATCAGATCCCTGCTAGTTTGGCTGCCGCAGGAAGAAATGACAATGAGGTACGAATCAATGCAAATCCCCCTCATCTGAAGCAAGGATGGGAAGGAAAAAGATTGACACTAATGGATACGAGAGAGAAATCTAGAAGACTTCAGCAAGCAAAGGAAACACCATCGCAATGCATGTGTGTGCAAGAATTGCTGGTAAACATTAATTTTTTTCCTTTTGTCTGTTTGTCTGCTTTCCTGTCTCTTGCCTTTGCAAGGCAGCACCAAGAACAGATGAGTGAATCCAAGAAACAAATATTCTTAAAGCTCTATGGGCATTGTGCAATATGCAAATTACACCTTCATTTTGCCTAACAATTATTCACTGTATATTTCATTTCCCTTCAGTTTTGCCACCTGTTAAAAAAAGTTAACCTTAACACTTAACAATATGGGAGAGACAAGAACAAATAACACACACACTGTAGAACAGACAAAACACACCTCATGTATGATAGATGAAGTAATGGCATGAGTGAAGAATGGCTATATGAATGAATCTGTACATTTAAAAACGACCCAACCCTATTCCACCATGACTGGTAATCGACATGCAATGGGGGGCCTCCATAAAAAACCCATTGACAGCTTGGAAGGAATATGATACCCCAAAAATTATGCACTCAGGAGAATAGGGATTGTGGTGTTCTGGTATTCCTCTTCACTTTGGAAGATTCTTAACTTCAGCCTCTGCAAAGGCTCTACACAGACGTCTTGTATGGCTTCAACAGTCGTATAGTTGAGGGCCCCTCGCCATGCAAAGGTGGTGACTTTGGAGTCTCGGAAAGTACTGTACGTGTTATACTTTCTCTTCGACTTTCTGGAGGGCGTCGTGTGTTCCTTGACGAAAGTCGCCACATATCTGTTGTACGTCAGCTGGAGGAACTTGAAGATTTCTATGGCTTTCTCTTCAGGCTGGAGCCCCATGTCTTCGTATCGAACCAAAAGGTATCTGCGGAATGAGATAAGTATTATTCACTTTGATAAGTGCTACTAGAATACCTTACGTACCAAACATAACCACGACTCCCTTAAATGATAATGTCTGAGTCCATTCTCTAGCTGTCATGCGTAATGGACTGAAACCACAGCTCCCTATCCACACCCAGGCCCAACAGACCTTTTCATGTTTAACCTGGTGCTTTACATGTCCCTGGTTCAGTCCATTGACAGCATGTCGACCCCCATATACAATATTGTTTCATACCTTTCCCTTTCCACATCCAGGCCCCACAGACCTTCCCGTGGTTTACCCAGGACGCTTCACATGTCCCTGGTTCAGTCCACTGACAGCATGTCGACTCCCATATACCATACCGTTTCATACCTTTCCCTTTCCACATCCAGGCCCCACAGACCTTTCCGTGGTTTACCCAAGACGCTTCACATGTCCCTGGTTCAGTCCATTGACAGCAAGACGACCTGAGTATACCACACTGTTCCATACCTTTCCATGGTTTATCCTAAATGCTTCAAATGCCTTGGTTTAGTCCACTGATGGCCCGTTGACCCTAGTATATCACATCATTCCAGTTCACTCTATCCTATCCACGCCTTTCACCCTCCTGCATGTTCAGGCCCTAATCACTCAAAATCTTTGTCACTCTCTCCTCTTTTCTTTATCCACTTTGCTCTGTCTATACATACTTGATAGTTAACAGAGTATCATTGTTATTACTAACACACAATGCATTTTGGACATCCTCAAAGGTTGTTAGTCACTATTGAAAAGCTATGCAAACTGCAATATATAGCTGCAAAGGTATTGCTGGACTACACCTGACAGAAGTTTCGTGTCAGATATTGAAGTAGAGTGCAGTCTCCTCAAAGAACCTATCTCTTCAAAGGAGACCAGCCTCTCCCTGGTGCTGAGCGTAGTGCAGCTTTGAAACTGAAGCAACCTTTGGATAAGGGGCTTTGTGGTTATAGCCCCCACTAACTCTGAATGCAAGGAGACCTGAAGACATTTCTTTGGCACACAACTTCAAATCAAAGTACCAACATTTCTCACAAGCAAAAAAAAAATAATCTTTATGAAGTACCTGTCCGGAAAACTTTGCTTCATCCAGTCTGACAGATTGAGATCAGTGAGAAGGTCCCTGCAGACGGTCTCAGGGTCACTGCATGCTTGTGAGTGACACCATGACAGTTGCATGCGAGAATGCAAACAGCCTCTTGGGTCTCGGACCAAATGGATGACCCGCAGATTCAAGCCCGGGTCTTGGAGCAGGTCGACCACAGGTAACAAACCCATCCGGACAGTCTTGAGCACATTGACTGGCATGTATTTGCATATATTGGACAGGTATTCCTTGTCGAAGCAGAGGGCCCGGTTTCTCATGCAAGAATTCCACAGTCGTATGTTGTGGTCTATCAGGAAGGTATTGTTACGCATGTAATTCACGTAATCATCTAGTTGGCTGTAATCACAAGTCAAAATGCCCCTGAGGAGGGCAATGACCTTGTCAACCAAAGGGCCCTCCTGCAGGTGTTGGTTCTTCAGCAGGTGGTGGAGGGGTTCGAAGCTGAAGAACGTCCCGGGGTACGATCGGACGAGGTCGCCCAAGTAAGTGGATCCGCTCCTCCAGGTGGAGACAATGATGACCCTGCGGACCTGAGAAGGGTCGACGGCTTCGCCAGGGTTGAAATGGGTGTCCTTAGGAGCGTTCAGGAACTCCCTCTTCAGCGTGTGGTGCAGGATGATCTCGCCCTGTTTCTTGAGGGACTCGTACGTGACGGGGGACATGGCAGGAGCCCCTCGACCCTTATACCCGAAGGGGTCGGCGGCGATGCCGGTCAGGTCTTGCCTCACCTGCGACAGCTTCGACACCAAGGACGCCCCGTTGCTTTGCTGATGATTCTTCTCTTCCTCCTGTTGCAGCTTCTGTTGCAGGAGTCTCGCCTGAAGCAAATGCTGGTTCTGCAAGTCGTGCTGTTGTCTCAGGAACTCTCTGTGTTGCTCTTCCACCTGCCTCAACCACTGGGCATGTTGGATGCCCTGCCCAGCTGCGTTCTGCTTGTGGGTCGGTCGAACCACACGTTTTTCTGGCGCTTCCTGGTGGGGTTGCCGAGGAGGCGCAGGTGGTGCCTTTTTAGTCGTCACCTCGCCGCCGTCAGTATCCTCGTCCTCGACTAAGAGGATTCCCTGTTTGACGAGGTTTTTCCTCTCGTCCTCCGTCAGGTGGATAGGCGGGTGGTAAGGAGGAGGAGGCGGCGGCGGCGGCGCTCTCGTCTGAGCGGGGTCACCCGAGCGCCTGACTGCCGTGCTCTGGGCTGAAGACGGCGACACCGGGGGATTCCGCTGCTGGGGGTCGTCAGGAACCCTGGCCGTTTCGACGCCGCTTTCATCGTTCGCCATCCGTCGTCGGAGGAAGCCCACTTCGCTCTCTCCTGCAGAAGGTAAAGGAGATTTAGCATGTGTGTGGACTTAACTACCAATCGTGTACTTAACTATCATTTGAGCACTTAAAGAGGCGGTGTTATAATTTGTTCAATCACCTATTCAAGAAATGTCTTACCTAAACAGTTCCTCTTTATAGATTGGTTTAGTGGCTTTAATCTATCTATTTATCTGTCTATCTATATCTATATCATTCTATCTATCTATCTATCTATCTATATATATATATATATATATATATATATATATATATATATATATATATATATA
>JAYMFT010268207.1:0-10665 GCA_038088735.1 Panulirus argus
TGCTTCTGATGGAGTTTTGATGGTGCTTCTGATGGAGTTTTGATGGTGCTTCTGATGGAGTTTTGATGGTGCTTCTGATGGAGTTTTGATGGTGCTTCTGTTGGAGTCTTGATGGTGCTTCTGTTGGAGTTTTGATGGTGCTTCTGATGGAGTCTTGATGGTGCTTCTGATGGAGACTTGATGGTGCTTCTGTTGGAGTCTTGATGGTGCTTCTGATGGAGTCTTGATGGTGCTTCTGTTGAAGTCATGGTGGTACTTCTATTGGAGTTTTGATGGTGCTTCTGATGGAGTCTTGATGGTGCTTCTGATGGAGTCATGGTGGTGCTTCTGATGGAGTCATGGTGGTGCTTCTGTTGGAGTCATGGTGGTGCTTCTGATGGAGTCTTGGTGGTGCTTCTGATGGAGTCTTGGTGGTGCTTCTGATGGAGTCTTGGTTGTCATAATGTTGGTTTGATTGGGCTTGTTAGAGATACTGCAGGTATAAGTGGGCCTGTTAGTGATAATATGTTAGTTTGATTAGTTAGTGATGTTTTTAGTTTAACTGGGTCTGTTAAGTGATGCTGAAGGTTTAATTGGGCCTGCTAGTTATATTTTTGGTTCAGTTTGGTCCCTTAGTGATATTGATTGTTTAAATGGGCCTGTTAGTGATATTGATGGTTTTATTGGACCTGTTAGTGATAGTGGAAGTTTAATTAGGTCTATTAGTGATATCGATGGTTTAATTGGGTCTGTTAGTGATATTGATGGTTTAAGTGGTCTGTCGAGGTTGCTGCTTTTGGTGGTGAACGGCGTATAACGTGGTGCTTCCAGCGATGGTTGGTGAGGATGGTGAAGTTGATGCTCTAAATGTTGATGTAGGTATCAGTGGTGCTGTTGATACACCTGTTTGCTCCCGGTCATTGATGGTTGTGATACCACCTGCGATCGTGATGCTGCTAGTGATGGATCATTGATGACAGTGACGGTGGCTGTTTATGTTGCTGCCGGTGATGATGACCAGTGATGGTGGTGGTGGTGGTTAAGGACCGTCAGGAATACCTGGTGAAGTCTTCTTGGAAGGGGGGGGGAGGTCTTCTACACACACACACACACACACACACGCCATAGCCCTTGCTGGGCCCAGGCTGTTGGGCTGGGCCGTTGGTCGGCGCTGTTGGGCAACAAGGGAAACAGAACTGAAGGTGACAGTCTTCGAGACCATTGTTGTGTGTGTGTTGAGCACCATCATCCGTAGGTTTGGTAGGATTGCAGATGTGTCAGTTGTGGAAAGGCTCTTCACAGCTATCGTTAACGTGTTGAGAAGTATAACCACTGTGGGAAGGAAGGAGTGAATGGGGCAGTGTTCCCTGGAGAGATGTTACGATGCTGAGGTGTGGTTGGGTGTTGGTTGTGGTGCTGCTGTGGTTGATGCTCACGCTGACAGGTTGTTGTGGTTGTGGTATCAACGCCGAGTTGATGATGGCGCTGTTGCTGCTGGAGATGGTCATGGCGGTGTTGATGATGGGGTGGGGTTGTTAGTGCTGTTGGTTGGTGGGTAGCTGCGAGGGTGATTATAAAGGATGGGTTGTGGAAGGGGGTAAACTTACCTCTGCGAGGAAGCTTCCCAGGTGAGGGTCTGGTGGTGTACCGGGCTGTGTTGCTGTGGATCTCTTGCTTGGAAGCGAAATTCCAGCAGTTGTTTTCCTTGCTGTGTCCTACAGCGCCTTTGGTCTTGAAGTGGACTCAATTTGCATATGTTCCCTCGTCCCACCTTCCGGGAGGGAATTGTATATGCATGAAGGTTTGGGAGTAGACATTCCAGTAATAATCATGTGTACCATATTTTGTCTCTCTCCCGAGTCTGTGTTGTAATGAATACAAATTAAGAATTTCTTTTGCTGAAGGAGTAATTCAGATGTACTAAATGTTAATATATATAGTAGAAGACCTTTTAACCTTTTCTCCATCATTCGTGTCTCAGGCCAACATTGGGATGGTAATAAACACCAGTATTCCAGTCAGGAGAGAGGAAGTGTTTTGGACAGAGTCGTCACCGGTAATACTTTCATGGTTTTAAACGTTGTTGATATGTAGTGTGCCATCTCGGGCTCGACAGTTTGTTTCCTATGTTCACCTGATGAGAGGTCTCGTCACGTTATCACTCCTAGATCTCGTACTATGAGCAGTGCTATATTCGTTTTGTATTTGATATGTAACAGTATCATCGTTTTCTTCGCTGTACAGTTGTTGAAGATTTTCTTCCCTTTTGATTAATGTTATTTACGGTGGCCTACAGGAAGGCTTGGATGATACCAAGTACATACAACTCTGCTTCATCTCCATCTCGTAACTAACAGTAGATGCTGATACGAACCACTGCTTCACATCACCTTGTGATGATCCTGTCGAAAACGATGAATGAAAATCAGAATTATAGAAGACACTGAGACACTGAAGATTATGTAAATCAAAATTGTGAAATACAATGAGACATTACAGACAGTATAAGTCAGGTCTTCAGTGGGCTATTGAAGCTATCAGGATGTTTAGTGAAGATAGATAGATTTCGTTTTCTTTAATTCTTAAGTGAAAAAGTAGACTCGCACACAATACCATGTACATACCTACATCATATTACGGAGAAGAAATGTGAAAGATCTGGTAAGTGACTATCCAGGACGACCTTCCCTGTCAACCTGAACAAGAAAACAACGCAACCTTCAAGGAAAGATGACAGGCTGGATTTTACGAAACTTCAAGAGAAGAGAGACGCAAACGATGATGATACTCTTCAAAGGACTTCAGCTCCTCGGACTAGAATACTGTTGTGTGCTGACGTCCACCCTTCTCCAAGATGGGTGTAACTGTCGAGTTGGAAAACGTCCAAGGATCATCCTCAGCTCGCACTATACTCACAGAAAGCAGAACATCTGGGGACGACTGAATGCACGGGAACTGTGGTCCCCCGTGCAGTGCCTGGAGAGAGCCATAGAATCAACTAATGGGGAATCCTGGAAGGCTTTGTGTTTAATCATAACTCAAAAGAAAATTGAAAACTTATGATCACAGCAGACATGAGGGGTCATAACAACATTTAAAAATTGTAAACATCTCGAGCCCCAACCTGCTCACTTCACTTCTTCCTGTTATTAAAAACATTTTTAAGTGTTTGTTTAGTGCAGTGACCAAACTTAAGAAGAATGTTTCAGCTTTGTCCTCATGTAGGATGTGACCATCTTGCTGAACATTCCCTTATCCATGAACTCGAAAGCATTTCGTATATTTGCCAGCAGACAGGTGGTCTCTATAAACCGTTGTCCTGTGGTGGGACTCCGTCGACAGGTTGGGGACGATGTCAACTCCCTATTCCCCTTACTCGGACAGGTCCCTCACAGCTTAGCTTATTTTCTGTGACGAGTGTGTTGTGCGGGCAGTCGGCTAAGTCCCCATAAGGTCCTCCTGACTCCTCCTCCTTGCAACGGTTATACCAGGGTGGTGTAACATTGCACAAGACTAGTCACCTCACCGGGTAACTTTGGCTGCAGACAGAGCTGCGGGGTTAGAGTCAAGCCCAGGAGCCAAGCTGAGGGCATCGTAAAAGACGAGGGATTGGCATGCTCCCCTCCCTCCCACCATCCCTCCCGCCTGCTGTTGGCATGTGCCGGGCTCACCCCGGTGTGGGTAACGGCCTCTGCCTGACTGGACACTCCCAGATGTGTGTGTGTATCCTCGCGCTGCACTAGACCCAGAGTGTGGTGTATGCTGGCACGCGCCATCGCTCGATATGAATCTTAGGTAATGTGAAGAAGCACAGAGGAAAGTCCTGGTGGTTTATGACGGTAATAAGTATCCTAAATTCTGGACCTTTACAGATGGAAATAGGATAGTTAAAGATGGTCTATGACGAGGTTATGTGATCCGGGCCAGTAATGGTATCCTAAATTCCTGATCTGCATCAGTGTCAAAACAGTAAAGAATGATAAGTTGTTATAATCTGTTGGACGACAACAGGTACACTCTGGACCATAGTGTGGAATGTATGTTTAACTTTGTTCGTTGACCGGTAGTTTACATTTTCAGAGGGCCAATTACCGGGTCGCGGCAGTGATTTAGAGCGGTGCTTGGAAAACAAACAGCTTTTATATGTTTGTTGACACCAGTTAATGTTATGCCATGCCTCTTGTAGAGAGGAAATGTGTGTGTGTTATAATCACTTGGTGTGTGTGTCTGCATTTGCATGTGTTTGTTATTTTGTGTCATAATCTACCTGTGCAGTACCGGGGAGGGGGTTCTACACAGGTAGGGCCCCATCTCCTGAGCCTTCTTGACCATCGTATAACTTTCTAAACTGTTGTACGCTGCTCGCAGCCACAGTTTCATCTCGGTTTATTTCGTTCGCCCACTTCTGTACCGTGGAAGTACCTCTTCACAACAACCTTTCTATTTTTTTTTTTTTCTAAGCTTCATGTTATGACCTCTGGTTAGTCTCTCGTGTTACGATCTCTGGCTGTTCTTTCTTAGCTTCGTGCGAAGAACTGTTCACTTGCAGCATCATATATTCGTGTATGTGTCTTTGTGTACGTGTGCGTGTGTTTAGTCAGTCTATGTCATGTGTAGTCCAGTCTCTCTCTCTCTCTCTCTCTCTCTCTCTCTCTCTCTCTCTCTCATAGATTACTGGATGTAGCTGCTGTAGCCAGAGCAGGTGCTGAGACTAAAGCAGCCATGTCCAGCACTGTACATACGAAAGTTATACCTTGCAATGATTTTTCTTGAAGAGGGGCGCAGAATGAATAGTTGTTTTAGATGCAAATGGCAGGGGAGATGAGACTTGGAAACCCATAGGAATGACATGCTACAGAAAGGTGTTGAAGTATGGCTTTCGCTCCCTCAGTAGGGATCGCCATTTTGAGACGTAATTCTTTGTCGACTGAGGATTGGTCACAGTGTGCTGACCCCCCTGGGTCACAATGGAGAGGAGACCTGCCTCAGTATGTGACACTTGCAACCGTAGAAACATGTACTAACCATATGCCAGAAATATACGAGTCTCAGACCCAAATATGAATGATATGATAACAGTGAAATAAAAGAGAAGTATTGAGGAAATTTTAAACAATAATGTAAATGTTGAGAGACAGATAAACGTTTTTTTGATGGAGCGGAATTGTTTGATTTTTATAAATAGTTTCAACTTTTTATATATGTACTTTAAGTTTTTAAAAATCCTTTTAAGTTTTTAATTGTTTTTTAGGTTTTTAGATATCCTTTCTATGCTGAAAAGTATTGAATAACCATTAGGTTCTAGCGCACTACAAATTCCACAAAATCACAAAATCCCTCCCTCACTCCAACTTATTTAATGTTTTATTAATGTATCTTTTTTCCCATTACAGGTGAGGATGTGAGGCTAGAATCTGTTTTTCCAGGAATGTACAGTAAGGTACGTAATGCAGACGAGGTTCCTGGTTGAGAGTGTATCTGTGATTTTCTTTTAAATATTTCCATGCTTGTCCTGTGTGTGTGTGTGACTTGGTGCATTACGGAGGAAAGAGTTATACGCTCGTGTTGTCACTTAACCCTTTGTATACACTGTCTTGATTTTATGTATACAGACATTGAAACGTGCCCCAGCTTACGCTAGATACCCATTCATCAACCAGCCCCAGAGGTTGGGAGGATGAACGTTTGGTATGGCTGTGAACTAGCTGCCGTGTCCGGGATTCGAACCACTGTATATTTATCGTGTTTGTGGGTGCATTATTGTGTATGAACAGCGATGAGCGTTATGATAAGGAAGGGTTGTGTCTGAGGTTTAATACACGACACCTTATGATCTGAGATTACATTTTAGACGTATATAACAAGAATTTGGTTACTTTTATTACATTTAAGTGTGAGATTGTTATAAAGACAGACAACACTAAGAAAACATTCAAGTATTAGAAAATAAACACCGTGTGATTGGTCACAGTTTAGTGGGCAAGTGAAGAACAACATCTTGTACAGAGTGCCGGAAAAAATATCACAGTTGAGAAACGACAAAGACTTGGGAGCAATGATGTGTGAAGGCTTAACCTTCAGCCAGCACAACACACAACAAGTCAACGTCCCCTCGACAAAGAAGATGGTGGGCTGGGTCGTACGAACCTTTAACATAAAGAGAGACAGAACTCTCGCACGTACCTTATCCTCTCCTGATAAGAGCACTGTTGGGTTGATAGCATCACTCTTGAAGACGATCCGAACTGTCAAGTTAGAAGACGTGCAGAGATCGTGTACATTACACTCTGATAATATCTTAAACTTACTGGGAACGACTGAAAACACCTGGACAATTCTCTGGAGTGCAGATGTTAGGTATGAATATCATAAATCACGCATGGAAAAGGCTGAAAGGCTGAGGATCTTATTCTACCATAAGGAAAAAGATATCATCTTGGCGCAGCAGGCATGGGGAATTCTGTTAAGAAGAAGCGCCAACATTCGCGAGCGAATGCAATGTGTCTCCCTCCTCACTGTTACTTCGCTTCACCCTCGACTGAACGCATCTTGACTAGACTAGACCCTCATCTTCGCTGCACGTAACCTCGACACCACCAACCTTTGACCTGACCCATGTGGATTAGATCGGTGGCCCTAGTTTAGTGAAATTGTGTTTGCCCTGAACCTTGATGGGTCAGGTCAAATTCATGTTCCCCCAAACCAGAGTTGGTGTGTTGATTGTTGGCGGGAAAGATAATATAAATGAAAAGAGAAGAAACTTGTGTACCGGTTAACGTTACTGACTCTTAGGCATTCACGGGCCGCCCACGATCGAACGCATAAGTTCGAATCCTGGTTTGCGGCAAGTCAGTTCACAGTCAACCCAGCTGTTCATCCTCCCCATGAGTTTGGTCGATAAGATGGGCACTTGATCCAGGCTAGAATATATATATATATATATATATATATATATATATATATATATATAATGAAAATCCCGGTCAATACAATTCGTTCTTTGCTCGGGGAAACTGGCGGACGACATCATGACAGCATCGGAAATACGGCATTCACGAGGAAATTGAGCTTCGGGCAAAGCGGAGACTCGACACTCATGGTTTCCGACCAGTCAACGATGGATCCACTCGAGGCATCATTTCGAACTGCGCATCGTACCGTGCGGCAGGAAAAACAAAAACATTCGATTTGAGCAATATTGATGAAGCAACGTTCACTGGAAATGGCCGAAATAATACTGGTTGTAGACCAAAAGGAGAAATCATTGCAATTAATTTCTCTGTCATCAAAAGGTAAGTGAGAGAATTAGAAGACTGGATATTGACTTTAATAAGTAATTCAAGTAATGAATGGTAACCCAACCCAATATGTTTTGCAACGAAACAGTAGATTTTTTCCAGTCACTTACCCCTGCTAATTTTCGTAATATATAGCCTTAGGCGTGAATCTAAAGATTTACTGTTTCGTCTGTTGAGGCAATCAGTAAAGGTAAAAATGTATGCTACAAAACAACTGGACATATCCGTCGCCATGGATATGATTGGATATGTCTGGTGTTCTTGCAGTGTTTGTGATAATGTCGGAATTTGCAAACTTGCAGCACTTATCAAAGAACTTGGGCCTTACCTAATGATCATCCATTGTGCTTTGCACAGAAATGCTCTCGCGTCAAGGATGTTACCAGAGAGGTCGAAGACACGTATTGGAACGGTGCTGCTGATGGTGACTTCCACAAGCGCACGAACGCTGTCAATCATAGACTGTTCAAAAATCTTATGATGAGATGAGCTCTGACCACGAAGTGTTGATGTTTCACAATGAGATCCGATGGCTTTCATGAGGACGAGTGTTATCCCTTGTGTTTGAACTTAGGGATAAAATAACTCTTCTTCCATCGTGAACGATGTTCTCTTTTACCAGTGAGCTTCACAAAGGCTTAAAACGTTTAAGAACAAGGAAAGGAATTCATACGGAGATGAAACAAGTTGACACAAGGAAGTAAGTATACAATCCGATCAGTATGCCTTCTTCACCTGTGGCTGGGAGAGAACTCTAGCGACCTTGCGTTAGGAAAGTATAAGAGGTGAAAAGCCTCAGTGGGAGGAGGTGGAATGGGAAGAGCAGAAGTGGAATCATCGATAATGGAGGTAGGAGAAAATAAGATGCCGTAAAGAGCTGCAATATCAGTTGGAGAATTGACTACAAATTGGGCAGTTTGGAATAAGAGGAGGAGAAGCTAGAAATGCTTGGTAATGGGGACGCATGCAGACAGCTGATGAGAACGTTGGCCAAAATGATACCTTTAGAAAAGAGAGAGTAGAAACACCACTGCGCACAGAAAGGGGAGATTGAAGAGAGGTAATGACAGGAGAACTATAACGTATAATGAGACGAAAGGCTTTTGACTCCCATTGGTTGACTGAAAGTTAGAGGAGGAACCAACCCAGATGTGTGAGTAGAACTCTATACCAGGGTGAATGAAACCCCTGCAGATATAAAACGAATGCCCACAAGATATATGATTATGGCACATTTACAACACTCCCAGCTTTTGCGAAGCGGACTGTCATGCTCATTGTGTGGTGTTTCCAGGAGAGTGGAAATTATGGTTATGCCCATTATACGTGTATTTATGTCGTTACGAGTTTGAATCATGGTATCAGGAAATTGAACAAAGGGAAACGAATGATTCTTAAGTCGATATGTACGGAGAAATTGCGTTTTAGTACAATTGGATTAAACCAGCTAACAACTTCCCGCTTCTGAGATGCTGCACAGGTCCGAAATGAGAGAAAATCTGTTCAGTACGAAAAAGAGAACGAGTTGTAGAAGGAGGAGGGGAGGGAAAGTGAATAAAGTAGCACATAATGAAATCATCATTATTAAAGCAGATAGGGTTGGGAATAAAAGAGAGATTATTTACAGAGGAAAAAGAGAGCAGGCGTTAGGGCAGAGCCCCAAGGAACGCCTCTATAGATAGGAAGGGAGGGGGAAGTCGCGCCATCAACTATTGCTGCAATGGAACGGTCAGATAGGAAGCTATTCATCAGGGAAGAGAGGGAAGCAGAAAAACCAAAGGAAGATTTATGCCACATCTTGCTAAGCGCTCTGGAGATGTCAAGGACTACGACAAAAGTTTCTCCAAATTCCCTGGGAGAGGAGCACCAGAAGTTAGTTACATAGGAGAAATCACCAGTAGACCTAGCACTGCAAAGCCCGTATTGGTGATCAGAAAGAAGATGTAATTCTTAGTATCTGAAGAGTGAAAATTAGAGCTTCAAAGACATTGGAGATAAAAGAAATGTAACGAATAGGGCGATAGTTTGAGGGGGTAGAGAGGTCCCCCTTCTTTGGGATGGGGTGCACTATGGTATTAGTCTAATAGGAAGGAAATATCTGGGTTTTCAGGTAGAGGTGAAACAAGCGAGCATTGATCGGAGGCACACTTCCTTTGGGACACAAGGAAATACCTTTATTTGGGCCATAAGGCTTGTCTACGAGGAGCTGGGAGATTACTCTGAAGATCCTACGTGAAAAAAATATAGATGACATAAGTTCCGTGGGAGGAGACTGGGGTGGTGACTTAGAAGCAAAATCATCCAAAGATGAATTAGAGTGAAAAGATAAGCTTAGAATAGCGGCTTTATCAGTTAGACAGTTAGCTATGAACTGGTCACGTCGAAGGAGAGAAGGAAAGGTTGCATTACAAAGTTACTGGAGATGTTTTTAGTTAATGACCCTAAAGATCTGTCTGTAGAAGAGGAAATCAAATTAACACACTTTCTTTTCATGATGTGCTTGACTCTTATGAAGAAGAGTTTTGCAGTCATTCCAGCGGAAATCAAAGCGGAATGGGATTTCGCGGAAGGGAAAAGGTTCATGGAACTGCTCGCTTTGTCTCTGATGCGACAGGCGTCTGGGCTTGAGCGATCAAACCATGACTTAGTAGAAATTGAGATTCAGGATTCCATCCCAGCCAAGATAAGCTCCGCTTTTCGTTCAGCACAACATGATGCATACCGACCGGATATACAATACCTGTCCTAAATAAAGTGAGCAAAGAAACCGCCTGGGGATGACGCTGAGCTCTCCCAAAGTGCCAAAGTTGGCATTTTGAGGAAGTTATTGAGAATAGGCGCGCCATTAGAAGATATGGAAATGAGATTATGGTCAGAGAATCTTAGGAGGGCAGAAATATTGTCTGTATAGAGAGAAGGTTCAGAGGTTGAAAAAAGAAGAGGTCGAGATGGTTGGTCGTGGAGGTCGAAAAATTGTTAGGTGTTCGATAATCATCTGTTCCAGATCGTAATGAAGGTAAAAGAAAAGGCCTCAGTTCTGCTAGGATCATTCTAGGCAGGTTCTAACCACTCCTCGTGGTGTACACTGAAATCCCTGCATAGAGGATTTCAGCACGTGGAGTGAAGAGAGCAATGATTTGTGGCAAGGAGTTAGATAGTCCAATGGTCGTGCATGGAGGAAGTGGCGGGGAAAATATATGAAACATAAAAGGGAAGTTGCAGAGGCTGGAAAAATTTTGAGCCAGATGACACCGAAGTTAGGATCTACAAGGTGAGCGATGGGAATCTTTTGAGATAGGTATTACTTTGGTTTTTGCTCCCGAGAGCTGGCTGCTTGTGTGCCCCCATCACTAGTTAGACCACGGAATACTCGGCAAGCTGCTGCGTC
>JAYMFT010268218.1:0-10665 GCA_038088735.1 Panulirus argus
AAAAAAAAAAAAAAAAAATATATATATATATATATATATATATATATATATATATATATATATATATATATATTTGTCCATTCTTGATCGCCGTTTTCAGCGTTAGCAAGATAGCGCAAGGAACAGACGACGAATGCCGGCATCCGCTCACATCCATTCCGTAGCTGTCATGTGTAATGAACCAAAACCACAGCTCCCTATCCACATCCAGGTCCCACAGACCTTTCCATGGTTTACCACGGATGCTTTACATGCCCTGGTTCAGTCTATTGACAGCCCGTCGAACCCATCATACCGCATCGTTCCAGCTCAATTGATCATGTGCACGCCTTTCACCCTCCTGCATGTTCAGGTCTCGATAGTTTAAAATCTTTTTCACTCCATCATTCCACCTCCAGTATGATCTCCTGCCTCTCCTTGTTCCCTCCACCTCTGACACATATATCCTCTTTGTCAATCTTTCCTTACTCGTGCTTTCCATACGTCCAAACATTTGAACACACCCTCTTCTGCTCTCTCAACCAAACTCTTTTTATTACCTCACATCTCTCTTACCCTTACAATACTTACTCGGTCAAAGCACCTCACACCACATATTGTCCTCAAAAATTTCATTTCCAACACATACACCCTCCTCCGTACAACCCTATCTATAGCCCATGCCTAGCAACTATATAATATAGTTGGAACTAGTATTCCTTCAAACATACCCATTTTTGCCCTCAGAGATAACATTTTCTCTTTCCACACATTCTTCAGCGCTCCCAGAACCTTCGCCCCTCCCTCAGCCTAAGACTCATTTCCGCTTCCATGGTTCCATTTGCTGTCATGTCCACTACCAGATATCTAAAACACTTCAGTTCCTCCAATTTTTCTTCATTCAGACCTTTGACTCGAATGATAAACTGCAGTAGTTGCTGACTAAGTTTGGAAGAATATATGAAAGAAGGAAGTTGAGAGAAAATTATGTTTAGTGTGGTTAGATTGGCGGAATGCATGAATAGTCCCATTGTACAAAGGCAAAGGGGAGAAAGGTGAGTGTTCAAATTACAGAGGTATAAGTTTGCTCAGTATTTTTGGAAAACTGTATGGGAGTTTATTGATTGAGAGGGTGACGGCATGTACAGTACATCAGACTATGGAGGAGCAGTGTGGTTTTAAAAGTAGTAAAGGATGTGTGGATTAGGTGTTTTCTTTGAAGAGTTTATGTAAGAAATACAATGAATGCAGATGATAGGGTTGATAGAGATGCTTTGTGGAGGGTCTTAAGAATATATGGTGTGTTAGGTATGCTGCTAGAAGCAGTGAGAAGTTTTTATGAAGAGTGTAAGGCATGTGTAAGAGTAGGAAAAGAGATGAATGGTTGGTTTCCAGTGAAGGTAAGTCTGCGGGTTGGGTGTGTGATGTCCCCATGGTTGTTTAAATTGTTTATGGATGGGGTGATTAGGGAAGTAAATGCAAGAGTTTTGGAGAGAGGGGCGAGTAGGTAGTCTGTTAGGGATGAGAGGGCCTGGGAAGTGAGTCAGTTGTTGTTCGCCGATGATACAGCTTTGATGGCTGAATCGAGCGAAAAACTGCAGAAGTTGGAGACTGAGTTTGGAAAAGTTTGTGAAAGGAAAAAGTTTAGAGTAGATATGAATAAGAGTAAGGTTATTAGTTTCAGCAGGGTTGAGGGACAAGTTAGTTGGGATGTAAGTTCTGAGTAGAGAAAAATTGGAGGAAGTGTTTTAGATATCTGGGAGTGGACTTGGCAGCGAATGGAACCATGGAAGGGGAAGTGAGTCATAGCATGGGGAAGGGGGCAAAGGTTTTGGGAGCAATGAAGAATGTGTGGAAAGAGAGAACGTTATCTCGGAGAGTGAAAATAGGTATGTTTGAAATGATAGTAGTTCCAACAATATTATATGGTTGCGAGGCATGGGCTAGAGATAGGGGTCTACGGAGGAGGGTGAATGTGTTGAAAATGAAATTTTTGAGGACGATATGTGGTGTGAGATGGTTTGAATGAGTTAGTAATGTAAGGGTAAGAGAGATGTTGGGTAACTGAATGAATGTTGTTGAGAGAGCAGAGGAGAGCTTATTCAGATGATCTGGACATATGGAACGAATGAGTGAGGAAAGGTTGACAAAGAGGATATATGTGTCAGAGATGGAGGGAACAAGAAGAAGCGGGAGACCAAATTTGAGGTGAAAGGATGGAATAAAAAGGATTTTGAGCGATTGGAGCCTGAACATGCAGGAGGGTGAGAGGCGTGCACGGAATAGATTGAAATGGATTGATATGGTATATTGGGGTCGACGTGCTGGCAATGGACTGAACTAGGGCATTTGAAACGTCTTGGGTAAACCATGGAAAGGTGTGTGGGGCCTGGATGTTGATAGCGAGCTTTGGTTTCGGTGCTTTACACGTGACAACTATAGACTGAATGTTAGCGAATGTGGCCCCCCCCCCTTTTTTTTTGTCTGTTTCCTGGCGCTATCTCGCTGACGCAGGGGATGGTGATGCTGTTTCCTGTTGGGCGGGGTGGCGCCAGGAATGGATGGAGGCGAGCAAGTATGTGTATTAGTATGTGTATGTGTATAGATGTATATATGTATATGTTGGTATGTATATGTATGTATTGTACATATATGTGCGTGTATATATGTATTTGTGTATATGAGTGGATGAGTCTTTATCCGTCTGTTTCCTGGCGCTACCTCGCTGACGCGGGAAACAGCGATGAAGTATAATATTATTTGAAAATACAAATATATTTGAAAAAGATCACAATTGAGCGTGTAATCTAGTAAATTCCTTTTGATTCACGGGGAAATGGAACAAGATAAGTTCCCAAGTGCACTTTCGTGTAATGAACACATCATCAGGTGAGATAAAAGAAAGAAAAATATAACAGTCAGTTGGTATACAAGGAAGAGACGTAGCTAGGACGCCATTTTGGTAAACAATGGGTTACCCGAATGCTTTCAAGTCTGGCAGCATGCGTAACGTAAAATTTATTGTGTGTACAAGAAAGAGAACTATTTACAAATTCCATCTACAATAAAGCTATGCAATTTGTATAGACCTTCACCTGCAGGCTGTGATTACAGAGTACCATGTAAAAACTGTGATATTTTTATGGTGGCCAGACTGGTTAGGATCTTTCTGTTAGACTTTAGTAACTTAAATATAGTATAAGAACAATACAAGAATCTAATGCTTTGTTTAATCACGTTAAAGATTATGATTCTTGTATTGATTGGAGTAATGCCATCTCAGTTAATAACTCTAAATGCTTTGTCATGAGAAATATCATTGAATCTTCTATCATTAAATACCCAAAGCAATGTAACATTAATATTAGTGACGATTTATACAAAATAGCTTTACTGTAGATAAAACTTGTAAACAGTTCTCTTTCTTGTCTACTTAATAAGTTTTAAGTTACGCATGTTACCAGGCTTGAACCCACCCAATCTCCACTCGGGTAGCCATTGTTTATCAAAATGGCGTCCTAGCTACGTCCCTTCTTTGTATATCAACTGACTGTTATATATCTCTCTCTTGTATCTATCTCCCCTGATAATGTGTTCATTACACGAAAGTGCACTCGGGAACTTATCGTGTTTTATTTTACCGTGGATCAGAAGGAGTATATATATATATATATATATATATATATATATATATATATATATATATTTATTTATTTATTTATCTATTTATTTGTTTATTTATATTGACGTACAGCGCTAATGTGATGGCCTTGATTAAGGCATTCGGTTGCACTTGCCGTCTTTGCTAACTTGAAAGAAAAAACAGAGACATAATTAACTAAGACATTACTGTTTTCTTTAATGATGGTAGCCCAGTGACCATAAAGTAACGTATCTAGCGATGATATCCCTACTTAACATAAAGTGGTAGGTCCAATGATGGTAGCCCTGCTTATCACAGTGTGCACACTGGAAAGCTATCTGGTATTGACCTTTCAATTTGTGTCATCAATATTTTCCCAGATTTCAACTGATATCATGTTGAAGACTATCATGATAGTAATCACCTTCCAACCCTGCAAAGCAGAGCAGAGAATTATTCAACAAACAGCCCTGCTACATGGAAATTTGAGATGGCTGATTGTGATGAGTATAAAATGGTGCTTTAACTTAAAGAGTTCGTCAATTTCCTGATGTGGAAGAAGCATAGGATTATTTTGGAAATATTATTTTTGGATACAGCCCAGAATAGCATTCCTAACGCAATGAACAAAAGGCCACGATCATCAGTCCTGTGGTGGAGCCAATTTTGTGACAATAATGACCAACAGAAGATAAGGAATGATGATTCTTCACTTAATAGGATAATTCATAAGAGTATAAAAAGAATAAGGAAGCCAGTAGGGCATCTTGGATAAAGTTGGTAAAGGATATCAATTAGAAAAGAAATTGATTGGAAAGCTTTCTTCCATTCTTCCTCATTGCTTTGCATTGACCCTTCTGTGATACCTAATATTTTTGATGAAAATTTCTCATCTCTGTGTTGTCAGTAGATACATTAGGGAGTTTCAAGGCATTAGACAGAGAGAGACTTTTCCTCTATCTTTCCCCTCTAGCAAGGACGAGGACTATAAAAAGACATTTCGCATGAAGGAGACGATATTAGCTCTATCAAGTACGAATCTACTGCTGCAGGGGAGGATGAAGTACACTATGATATGGTAAAACATCTACCTGAAGCCTTCCTCTGTTTCTTGTTAGAGTTTTTGTAATCTAATACGGATGCTTATTGTACTCCCATGCAGTTGAAGATATCCCTTCTTTGTGCCTTTATTTAGTCAGGTAAAGATCCTACCATTGTTAAGAACAATAGACCTATTGGCTATTACACGGACTAGTGTTTGTGGACTAATGGAAGATTTTATTTTTTTTATGATAGACTGATTTTGTACCATTAAAAATCAATTGTGTCACTCCATTCCAATAAAGTTTTTGGAAAGTTAAGATCCTCCGGAGACAAACTGTTTATACGAGTATCAAGTGACATTCGGAAAGGATTTGCTAATCATCATAAAAGAACAACAGTTGTTTTTATTTATTTAGAGAAAACAGCTGATACTACCTGGGTATGTGGTTTGAGAAGGTAGTTCCATAACATAAACCCTTCGAGGAAGACTATTACGGTTTGTTCAACTGCTTTTGCAGGACAGAAAATTGAAGTTGAGGGTTGATAGTGAGTGCTCACAGGAATTGTTACAGGAAGAAGGCGTGCCGTAGGGCAGCGTGTTAAGTGTTGCCTGCTTCATTGCTGCCATTGTTGTCGACACTATTCCAGTGGTTCATTTATCCCTCTTTGCTGATGATTTGGAATCTACTGTGCATCATTATCTAAAGTTACTGTGAGAGGCTTGCAAGGTACTGTTAATAAGATTACCGATGGAGCAGATGACTCTGTCTCTAATCTCTCTGAATAACAAACAATAAATTTATGTTTAAGATCAAATCACAGATCAGCAAATCCATATGAATAACTGAAAGGCTTTCTTCTTCCATGATAAGACGAATGACATGGGCCTCTCAAGTGAAAAACTCTTCCGGTAAAGTGATAAGGTTCCTGCCCGCTACATGACGTTTGATGACGGGTCATCGTGGGAATTGCGGTGATGATACGCCAGGACATTCTCCTCCAGCCCGTTCCCCTGCAGTCGGCGCTGCAGGATAAGGCAGTGAGGACTGGCCTGCCTTGGCCATACACTGCTGCGTCCATACGCCCGCCTCCAAATGATTTGTTATTTTTGTGGATCTGGAGAACGTGACTGAACAGCTGCCACCTTGTTATCAGCCCATGGGGGGATTTTAACAGCCTTCCTCTCCCCCTGTCGGAGGCCTTGATACCTTTTTGTAATAGGGGCATTTTATGGATTGTCCATTTGTGACGTATTTGTCTACCTTGTGTAGTCCATGAACAGAAATCAGGACAGCTGGTACAGACAGCGAGAATAAACACAAGTCCATTGAAAAAACTCGCTTTGAATATAGAAGGGAGAAATAAACATTGACCTGTGTGTACACTCAAAAAGAAAAAAAGAAAAAAAAAAGAAAAAGCATTTGCGGAAGCTAGAAGGCATGTAAGCAGAGTCTTCGTGAGGAGATCTTTTCCTGGTGTACGAAAGACCTTGGGCTGTAGTGGAAGATGACCAGCTCAGTAAGCAGAAGCTCTTCCTCCGAGTCAAAGAAAAGGACAGAAAACACTTCCTACTGACGCCCCTCGACCTCCTCGCCCTCACAGTAGGAGCGGATCAAGTGGCTCTTGTGAGGGCATCATTCTGATGCCCTTTTGAGGGAGCATCATTCAGGATGCTTCCTGTGGGAGAACGTATCACTCGTATTCTTCTGATGGGAGGGCGCCAAAAGGATGCTCCATCCCGGAAGCATCCTTTAGGTGCTCCTTTTGGGGAGAGTTCTACGGGCACCCGGCCGAAGGAACGCTTAAATCCTTCCATGAGCTAGAATTGTAAACGAGGAAGTGTAAATAAATCTAACTCAAAACCATCCGGTTAGAAGTCAGGTACTGAGAACATGTCCTTGGATGATGACATGGGTTATCCATCATAGTCTTGGATGTATTGCCGACAGATCTTCAACCAGCATAGTCATCGGCTGGCTAGCACAAAGGCTGGAGGAACTCTTTACAATAAGCTCTTAACATTGTAAGATATGTATTTTTAATGGATATTAATCTACAGTGGAAATTTAGAGGAATACGGTCCCATTCAGAGGACCAAAGCTTTATTGCGTGTTATGAATATGAATGTTATATATCCGACCGTCTACCTGGTGATTGGGCTTTATAGGGGTACTGGCATTATTGTGAAATCAGAAATCACTCATAGTGTAGTTCCTTTGAAGACTACAGTACAAGGAACAGCATTAGGAGTCGACTGGAAATCAGAAAATACTGTCTCCTCGCATCTGCCATCAGGAGAGCTTATACAAATGATATTAAATACTTTTGAAAAATTAATAACTAAGCACTTTTCTTCTGCTTAGATATTTCTATGTACACAAGTCTTTATGAGACAGAGAATGCAATAACAGATGCGAGAGTGAAATTAATTGAAGACTTAGACTTTGACATTATTATTTTGTAATAATGTACTGCATTTGATAATTATGGCAGCCCCTTTTAACATAATTTACAAACACTAGAAAACATTCCGGTATTGACTGGTCTGTTTGTTCCAGTAATATTTTCGTGTATTTTAACTGATCATTTGCTCAAGACCTTCATGGTAGTGATCACTTTCCAGTACCGCGGAAGAGAGCAGAAAAATTACACCAGATGGCCCCTGTAAGTGGAAACATGATTATGATGAATTGGTATGATCAAAAGCTAGAGCTTAAGCCACTTACAGATTGTGTGAATTTCCTGATGCTGGAGAAGCATATGATTATGTTGTAATTATCGTTGCAGACGCTGCTACGTGCTCTCAACCAAGAACAAAAAGCCTCACCCAACAGCCCAGTGATGGGGTAAACATCGCAAGATTGTGAGCTCAGTTTACAGATTATGGGATATTAATTCTCTTGTTGATAGATTGATTACATGAGAATATCAATAAAAAACATTAGGGAACTCAAGAGGGCATCTTGGGTAAAGTATGTAGAAGATGTCGACTCCAGTACCAAACTTCAGGAAGTTTAGACGACGATAAAGAAGTTGATCGAAAATTAGTGTCCATTTTCTTTGCCTTGACTTAATAATCGGGATGTTAAATTAAGTGCGCCCTCTGCAGCGGCTACTTTTCTTGCCGAAAGTTTTTTGCTAATGTGTGGCGTCACCAGTTATACTAGGGAGTTCTAAGAACTTAGACGAATATAGGCCTTACCCCTATGTGTCTCCTGTAGTTAAGGAGAGTACTATGGTGAGCCGTTTTGCATGAACGAAATGATATCAGTTATATCAGACATTGATGATCATATGCTCCAAGGGAGGATAAGATACGTTCTGATATCTTAAAACATCGTCTTGGAACCTGCACAGTATTCTCGTAAGATTTGGTTGTCCTGATATGGACGCTTATTGTACTGACATGTAGTTGGAAGGTATATCTTAATGACAGATTGGTTTGTTATGTTTAGGTTCCTGACAGGATTCAGATTCAAAGGTTCTCAAAATCATTTAATGTAAGGATGATGAATGGCATCAATAAGAGGAGTTTGCACTTAAAAACTCACTTTCAGAAGTAGATTTTGCTAGGTCCCGTCCGTAAAAGGTTCCTGAGACCAAACTTTGCAGGGAATAGATGAAAAAAACGGAGCAACATAGGTTACCTCCGTTATGATATAGAATAAATTTCTTCAGCTTGATACTATTTATGCAAACAGAACCGAGATATCTACTGATGGTTCATACAGTGTTGATAGTGTAGGCTTTGCTGTAGTTAACGAAGAAGAATCTCTTAACAGGAAAACTACCCAAAGGATTTTCCATATATATAGTGCAGAAATATATGGTATTCAAGCTGCACTTAAATCAGTTAAGCAATGTCCTAAAAAGAAATTTACAATCTACTCCGATACCCAGCGTACACTCCATGCCATATTACACTCCCGTAATGCATCCTTTGGTTCAGAAATCCAAGATTGTTCTGTAAGAATCCACTCATAGCATGAGTGTAGAATTTTACAGTCGTCCTGGACGGGCTGGTATCAGCGGAAAGGAAATTATAGATGCTGAGGCTAAAACAGCCATATCTAGCAGTATACATGTGCAAAAAAAGAAAATGATGTGTGATGTAAATAGGAAGCTAGATGAAAATTGGATAACTCAAAGAAAATAACAAATTACAAAGGATAAAGAAAATTTTCCGGTATGACATTGCTATTTCAAGAGGAACAGCCATTGTGAGACAATATTTTGTCGAGTGAGGATTGGTCGTTCTATATTGACCCATGGTCGCTTAATGGAGAGCTGCTCCTCTATGTGACACCCGCAACTGCAGTGTTATCGTGGAACGTGCCCTTGAAGAATGACAAAAATATAGGAGTTTTAGTCAGGTATGAGTTATAGAATAACCATAGAAGGAATTAAAGAACTGGGAAAATTTTTAGATAATATTGTTAACATAAATAGACTGATGAATTTTCTAAAGGAAACCAAAATATAACATTTTATGTGAATATACTTAAATACCCAGATACATTTTTGGGGGGAATCTTTTTTCAAACTAAAACGCGCTGAATAATCATTAGGTTTCAGCGCTTTACAAATTCTAAAAAAATTGTCAATCAACGGCCGCCAGCTACACAGAGGGGACAGTACGTCCAACGCCAGAGGAAGAGCCTTGGAATTGTCCTTTTACAGAACAGGAGTAGCTATATTCGGCACCAGCTCTCCCACACTTGTCCACATCTAGACATTAACTCATATACATGCTCAGCAGATGCTGAACTGGATTGACATAGCAAGTCATGGAAGACCTCCATGGAAGCGACCAGTTCCCAATTCTTATGAATAAAGTGGATGGCATCCCAGTGTGTGTGACAGAGCGAGGGCGATTGGACCGCGTCGACTGGACAAGCTTCGCGCATGTTAAATTCATGCGGGACTTTGAAGAACATTTTCAGTCTGTCCAAGACGCCGTCGACCACCTGACAGCCAGACTTCACTTTGCCGCAGAATCTTTAATCCCAAAAGGTACAGGGAGATACCGTCGACTCCCTCTCTCTTGGTGGTCAAATGTCAACAAGTTGTCACAGGAAGAAAAGCTGCATTAAGGCAGTTGAACGATGACCTGGCGTTGCAAACTTGGCACTTTACTTAAGAACCCGCGCCAGGGCAAGGAGGATGCTCAAGGTGTGGTCAGACGTACTTCATGGATGCAGTGCGTGTCTTCATATTTCAGGAACACCTTGATCACTGATAAGGGACAAGGTTCGCAAGATAGCAGGTAAATCAGTGTCATGTCCTATGTTGAATTATGGATTCTTCGTAGGCAGTGAATCAGAAGGTGGAGATAAACTTGTTGTTTTCCTTCAAAAGATCTCTGGACTGTGTTATTCTGCTTGGTCATCCACCCTAAAGGCAGAACAGAAAAGAAAACTACGTTCCCTGTAAGGCAGAGGGTCAGCAAAGCTCCCATATATCCTCCCACTTCCTGTATCAAGGGGCGTCTCGTGCTGTCCGTTCGTGGATAACTTTGCGTTGCTGTGCTCTGGGTTAGGTTTAGTCTGCGTACAAGACGTTTACAGACTGCAGTAGATCGAGTGTCTCGGTGGGCCACGTGCCACGATTGCTAGTTCTCTTCCAGCAATACTAGGAATACACACTTAAATAAGGTAAGGAAGAGCTTCCAGCCGACCACCTTCTTGGAGGTGAAGTTTTTACGGGTAATATTGATATGAGTCTAAACTTATTGGGATACCTCATATCCAACAGCTAAAATTGAAGGCCACGAAAACTCACGATTGGTTGGTTGGTTGGTTGGGCTTTAGGCCTATCCACTGCCAGGGTTATTAAAGCCGTCAACGTCAAGCTACAACATCCACCAACCGAACAATCTTTAACACCTTCCTCAGGTGTTAAAGATAATTTTTGGACCTCCTTAGTGTAGCGGTTAGCGTCCCTGACCGTGACGCATTCACGGGCCGCCCAGGGTCGAGCGCATAGGTTCGAATCCTGGT
>JAYMFT010268229.1:0-24243 GCA_038088735.1 Panulirus argus
ATATATATATATATATATATATATATATATATATATATATATATATATTGTGTCACTAAATAAGATAGATAAGTGACGGCTTATTGGATTCAGGCAACCATACGGCTGAAAATATACGCTTGAGGTATTATAAATATTATAGAACTGGGAGGTTAGTATAGTTAATTGTCAACTAATCATAAAAGAACGTAAGATCAAGATGGACTGGATATTTCCAAAGTTTGGATAAGCACATGGGTGAGGTACATCTAGATAAACAAGATGGCAGTTATACAGGTATGATTACAGAGTAATTATATATTTTTTTACATTATGCACTTGGTTGAACATATTACGTGATGAATAGTTACTAGACTACAGTAGTTGACATAAAACATAGCCTAACAAACTGAAAACTGACCTGTTCACTTGCATAGCTATGCGCCTGTTCATGGATTGTTTATGACGTTCACACTGGGAGGCATAGAACTGTTTTTATATCTGTCTGTACGAAGTCTGTGTGGAATGTCTATTGTGGTGGAGGAGCGTCGGGGTGGGAGGTCTCTGTGACGGGGGTGTCAGCAGTTTACTGCCAAAATGTCGTGTGAGCTGCCGGTGGTGGTTGGAGAGGGTGGGCGGTTTCAGCAAGATGAGGGCCTCTTGGTGGGTGGTGTAAAAAGGGCAAAGGATGATTCTACATACCCTCTTTTGCATTCTTTCTTGCTGGTCCCTCTATGTATCTGTTAGTGAAGAGGACCAGTCTGGAGAGGCGTAGATAAGCTTAGGAAGAATGAATGAGTGTATTTGTGTGTGTGGACCAGACGAACCGGCCATTGAATTACAATATGAGTATCATCCTGTAAAGTATTTTCTATTACCTTTCGTGATTTCCTCTGTAACGTACCTGCTTTGTGTTGGGTCAGGTAACGTTGTGGTACGTGCACTACCGTCTATGGTTCCCACAGCTGTGGTCTGCTTACAGCCTTCCTTACTGCTGTCTTTCGTGTTAACTCGAGGACTGGTACGCTGGCTGTTGATCCTCTTGACTCAAGGACCTGAAAGCTCTGGCCGGCCCCTGATATGCTCCATGGGAAGAGAGACTCGAAATATTTCTTTAGGTTGTCCTTACTCCATGTATTGGATTGCAATAAGGAAACTCGCAATATTCTCTATGATAGATGTTTGTTGCTTTTATGACGGTATAGTTGATATGCAATGCAGAAGTGATTGTTTGGTTAATTTACGAAGATCATATCAAAAATCGGTAGTGGTTTACCATATTATTATCAATTATAAATTGTAAACCGTTTTCTTTGAAGATTGGCGCTTCCGAAAGAATTACTAACAGCTGAGCATTGATACTGCAGAGTCTCCAGTGTCGTAGAAATATATCGACTTAAATAGCGACAGAAATCGTGAACCATTTGAGGAAATTGGGTAACAATGTGAATCCAACTTTTATTTGTAGGAAGCATTATTTTTTTCTTTCTAAATTGGATGATCAATATGAAATTTCTTCAATTTGCACGACCAGGTAATATAGCTTTGTGGATTGTTAAATGTTAATTTCTTTGAATTGACTACCTGAACACTTGAGACATAAATTCCTGGTGTGTCTGGCACAAGCAACATGCAGAACAACCTTGCGGGCTTCCGTCCTATTTTGGGACACTGTATTATTTAGTGCGGGTGGGCACAGGATGTGTCCTCCTCCAAATAAAATGACTCAATCTTTTGGAGGAAAAGGAGGGTAGTCGTACGGCTTGAAGTTACGCACCACCAACCTGGATGAAAATGTCGTACAACTCATTCCCAATTATTTATTTCAAATTATCTATCTCAAGGAAACATATTTTCATTTTTCCTGCATATATCTGATAAGGGAGAAAGAATTCTACCTCTGTATTCCCTGCGTGTCGTAGAAGGCGGCTAAAGGGGTAGGGAGTGGGGGGCAGGAAACCTCTCTTATTGTATTTCAATTTCTAGAAGACGGAACACAAGAAGGAACCAAGCAGGGAGTGCTCATCCTCCTCGAAGGCTCAGGCTGAGATAGTTAATATGTTTGTGAAAACAAACCTGGATGTTCTGGCTCTGAGTGAAACAAAGCTCAAAGGCAAAGGGGAAGAATGGTTTGGAAATGTCTTAGGAGTAAAGTCAGGGTTTGGTGAGAGGACAAGAACTAAGGAAAAAGTAGCACTGCTCCTAAAGCATAGGATGGTACAGCCCGTCCCGAAGAAGGGTGGCCATTCTAACCTTTCACCTATCCTCCTATTACGCCAACTTTTACTGTGTCTCTCCTCAGTTGCTGGATCTTGAACTTCACATTCTTTACTCTTATTCTCAGTCGGGTCCCACAGGCGAGATCCACCGGCGGTGTCCTTTCCCATGTTTTTAATGTCTTGTTATCTTCTCTGAGAGCCTCAGGAGAACCCTGTGTTGCAGCCCTTGATATCTCGAGAGTTGTTGACAGGTTTTGGCATCGGGGTTTGACCTCCAAATTGTCTTGTATTGGTTTCCTTCCATATTGTCGTCTTTCACATATCTCTTGCCCTCTGGTCTGTCCATTTCGGTAATTATTGATGGATCAGCGTCTTATCTCCATACTGATAGTGGTCTCCCTTAGGTTTGTCGCATTTCTCATCTTTTTCTTCCCTTTTATCAACGATATTCTTTCCTTCGCGAATGACGTAATTCTTTCAACTCTGTATTCCTTTTCCTCAACTATACTCTCCTTTTCTTGCTTTATCAGCGTCTTGGGGTAGGATTTCTCACTGGGGAGGACGTAACCAAGTCAAGATTAACAGTTTCTTCCTGTTATTTTTCTAAAACTACTCAGGACTTTCCGATCTGCTGTGATGGCTCTGTAATTCCACCACTCGATACAGTCACAAATCTTGTTATCACCGTAAACTGTGATCATAATATATAAATAACTAAATTCTTCCTCCAGGAAACTAGGGTCTATATTCAGAGCAGCTACTCCCATTACTCAAAAGATCAAAGGATTAATCTATCCTTGTATGGATTATTGTTCTTACATATGGGGGCGGTTTTAGCTCTACATACTAAGTCTTACTAGAATTATTTAAATGTAAAGCACTTTAACTTAACTACCCCAGTATGACCTCAAAGCTTGACCCATTTTGCCTCCACTACCCTGTTGGTTCTTCTTCCTTCTTTTGTAGATGCGACCACTGCTTCTGTTCCCGAGAACTGGCTTGCCACATGTGTTGCTCCCCGCGCCTTCACTGCGTTCTGATGTCTTTCATTCCCTTCACTACTAAGCTTTGGAGCCCTTTACCTTATCATGTATTTCCCTACACTTAAAATCTGTCCTCTTTTCCAAGACAAAGTTTCTTCCTCAAGAACTCTTAGTTTATTTTCTTGTCGTGTTCCCTATTTTTTTTTTCTAAGGTTTAACTTACATGAGTCATTGATTAGAACCATTGAAAAAAAAAATCGAAGTCACACGTATGACAGTCTATGTTTTCCTGCCTTAAAGATGTACGCCCACCCCAGTCATGTATACGGTATCAACAGAGATGCGTACTAACATGTCGTGAGACTACCTTCAGTAACAGACATGACACATTGTCAGTATTCAGATATGGATGCTGAACAACGACATAGCATTTTTCTTTCTGTGAATATTTACGTGTCTGTCGAGAACAACGTATAGGTTAGTTGGTTGGTTAGTCATTAAGACCGGCATCGTCAACCGAAAAATCACTGACTTTTTTTTTTTTAGTGTTAAGGATAACTCTAGTACCACATATACTCTCTCTATGCTTGTGGCCCATGTGGGTTGACGTTGTATATCTGATCTAAAACATTTTATCCATCCTCCTTGTACAAGAGAAAACGGGAGAATTAGTTGTGTTGCCCACGGACTGACCCATCTATCATTCGTCCGGTTACGCTGCAGGTGCTTTGGTAATGACAGTTTCTCTTGTACTTACCCTACAGTAGCTGCTTCAGCCACGGTGACTCACTGGCTTTATAGATCGCAAGTGAACTCTGCTAAAAGAACAAGTAAATACCTGCAAACCAAGATATACCACTCACCAAACGTGTTTGTTTCGCACGTTTACTTGTTTCTGCATCCACAGAAAACTTCACATTAACATTGGCGAACATTGGCTCTATGATCCGCATCCGTTATATGATTTGGAAAGTTTCCTGTACCCTGGCTGGGGTGACCCCTTCTCCCAGTGTCAACGGTCACGTACCATTATGCTCAGTTACGTATACTTCTTTGTCTGGGGACGTCACGGTTAATGTTTTTGTACTTTTGCGCATTTGGAGGCTCGGTCTTGTCACCCAGGACGGCCAAGGGGGGAAACCCACGTTGTACCGAGTGCGTGCATCATGACCGCTGGTTAAGGATGGTGGCGAGAAAAACTGGGTGTATGGGCGATCGTCGCGCACCGACAACGGTCAGGCTGAGTTAGTGTAAGTTACGTTATGCTCTCGGAAACCCTCGTTACGTCACAGTGAGGCGGATCTTGCCGAAGAGACTGGCAGCGCTTTGTGTGTGTGTGTGTGTGTGTGTGTGTGTGTTTCTTGACACCAGAGGACTCGGCAACGCCCCTGTATAAAACCTACACCATACACCTGTACACTCTGTGTGACGTTTTCCTCCCACCATATCTAAACTGTATCTCCTCCGGTCCAACGGTCCAACCATTTCTTTCGTCCTCCCCTTCCCCTACCCCTTAGCCATCTTAAAAAAAATAAGGGAGGAGGGAGTCCCGTGAACGTGACATGGGCTTGACGCTTCCTGTGAGTGTCCAAATGTGTTTGTGTCAGGCTCAGGTATGGGTGAAGAAGCATGATCATCTTGCACTAACGTCGCCACGATATCCTTCACTGTGGCGTTATATATATGTCGTCGCTGTCTTTCAGGAGGCGAGGAATGACCTAGTCATCCACCCCTGCCCCGGCTGGCCGGCCGGTAGCGTGCGTCCGGGCGTCTGATGTTATCCCAGGTCCAGCGGCTTTGCATAACGCTGTTCAAGACTCCCGAGAGCCCCTTTGTTCTCGCCCACATTATGGCGGATAACGCGGGTGTTCTGGTATCCAGCGTGCACGTGTGGATCTTCGGCGAGTCCTGATAGATGGAAGTTACGGGTAAGTATCGCGAAATGTATGTATGGGATTCCATTACGGTGTTTAGGATAAGAATTGCTGAGGAAACTGATTAGTTCAATTCCTCAAGATCCACCACGATGAGGAATTTGAGTTGGGATTGTCAGTAATCGCCATCATTCTGATATTCTTATTTAGAAGAGATATATTGCATACGCTGAATTTAACGTTTCCTTTCTTTATTCATAACAAATTAACAGCTGTAGCATAAAGTAACTTCTTTATCAAAATAAGTAACTTCCATTTTTTACTCATATTTTGTCTTAGATTTATTTCTCATTCTATGACCACGCTGTTGTAGGATTACAAGTGAATTATTTACATGTTTATGAATGGAGAAATAATAGATAAGGTTTGACGACTAAATATACTTCTGCACATATGAATTTCAAAAAAGATCGTATACAAATGCAACGTGGATTTCCATTGTTGCCATGGCGTCATATTATGACGTTATATTTCGGTTATCATCGTTTGAGATCATTCGTTTTTCTGGATACTCACTACCCTTCTCCCTCAGATGCTTTGTAGGTCGGAAGCAACGTGGTCCAGGTTTAGCACAGTTCAGAGGCAGGGCAGGTTCCATAACAGGTTGCATAGGAAAACGAGAGAAAACGAGGAAAAAAAAGATGGTGCATACTCGACGCTATGATTTTTACCAGCGCCAAGTTTGGTGAAGACGGTAGGAGGTAAGCACTCTGTCATCACTGTATTCAGTAAAGAACTTACTAATTATACTTATACTTAAAGGTAAGTGCGCGTTCTAAGTCGTTTGAGTAACTTTTAAACTCTAAATTCCTAGACATTTTTGTATATGTCTTACGGTGAATCTTACCAATCTTGATCTTCCGCGCGTTTGGTCTAGTTTTATGCGTTTCCCCGCCACGTATGACCCGTCTCTGCCTTACGAAGGGTGTGTTGCAACGAAATGGTGGAGTGGGGAAAAAACAACCACCGCGCACGCGTTCGTATGAAGGGCTTGTGGTGAGCGGCTCTGGGACGTCATCAGGTCCGACGTCAGCCATACTGGAACAGAAGGTTATTGTTTATCAGAACGATGTCTGACGCGCAGCGCAGTATTTTTCATGACGAAGTTCGGTGTATGACCTGCTGGGATGTATACTGTAGTCACAATCTTGTGGTAGATGATGGTGATTATTGTTGACATCAGCAGTGTGTGTGTGTGCGCGTGTCTCTACATATAAAGGAGTAGACATGGGACTATATATAACATTAAGAGACGTGGCAACTCGGGTATATAACTCTTTTCATAACACACACACACACACACACACACACACACTATACATATATATATATATATATATATATATATATATGAGAAACCCATGATCAAGGTGTTCCACTGTTCGTGCTTTCTCACCTACCATAAAACGATTAGCCTCTACGAAATGGGTTGGTGTTCCCGATGTCATGTCGCAAGACTTGATTTTGGATCGCTGGTCTCAGTCCACGTAAAGGACTTGCCAGGAGGACTGTATAGAATGGTAGCTCATCCCAAGTCGTGAGGGAAGTGAAGAATGATGACGATTGCATCAGCTTCGAAGGGGAGTGAGGTAAACTTTAAAGTTGATCTCATGTATGAGATTCAGCCCAAGTACTTACAAAGTACTGAGGACGATGGGACACAGTGAAAGAAAGCTTACATACAAAGTTTATTTAGCAGGAGATTAGCTTCAGGGATCTGTCTGAGGGGAGCTTGGGAGTTGACATTGCGCTTAACCTGTTGCCAGAGAACCTAAGGAGAATTTTGAAAGGATATAAAGTGTTTGCTGGCAAACATTAGAATTGCGTTGAAGTGCTTGGATTAGACAGTGGTTAGCGCTCTGTTCACGCCTGTATAAGGCCAAAGGTAGAATATGCATCTCAAGTTTGGACACGTTGGTGAATGAAGTACAGAGAGGTAGGTAATAGAGAAGATGTCGAGGAGGAGGGTAACATAGATGGTACCAGAATAAAGAAAGTTGAGTTACAAGGAGGATGTGAGGCAATATATGTGCCAATCTTGGATGAGAGAAGATTAAAGGGTGATCTGATCACAACATTCTTGTTTCTAAACTAATCTGACTATTTCAACAGTTCTTCATAAAATACAAAGGTGCAACAACCAGGGCCATAGAAAGTATTCAAGAAAGAGCTTTATTGGTAAAGAAGTACTTTTTTAGTATCCGAGTAATGGAATGGAATGGATTAAACTAATTGATGAAATTGAAGATGCTGGAATTTTACAGAAATAAAAAGCTGTACGATAACAAAGTTCAACAGATGGGGCCTCACGAACGTAGAACTGCCTCTCCGTGCGGTAAAAATTGGGAGTTACAAATCGCTAGATATTCCTTTAGTAGCAATAATCTGCTCATGTATGTATATTCTCGTTATCCTTTGTATGAAGATCCCATTAAGAAGTTCCTCTGCCTTCTCATTGTCCGGTAAACAGGCTCACGTGCAGCCATACCTTTCCAGAGGCTTGGCCCCGAAATTAGAAAGTAATTTTCCAAGCCAGAGCCCGGTAGGCCAAGCCTCGTCAAACTGTCAACTTTGAGGAGCACAGTCCATTGTTTCGGACTTCGACAAGAACGTGTAACAGCTGCCAGATATTTGGCGTGAAGTGAATTCTAAACTTTTACTGAGACAAGACAGAAAGAGGATCTCATAGACAAGGTTCTTGTTCTAGAAACGTACTAGAAGTGTAGATCAAAAGAAAACGCATGTTGGTAAATTCAACCCTTACTGTTTACCATTCGATGAATTTGAAATTGATGGTTTCTTTAAAAGCTGACTGTATCCTGAAAGTACTTTATACTTTCAGAGGCAGCAGTTTTCATAGCTAGGCAAAAAAAACTCTTTAAAAAGAAATCATTTGAGGTGTCCGTGGCTGTCGTCCTTTGCTTGCTGACTTTGAAAAAAAAGCAGGTTGAATCCTAGAAGTCCATGTTGTTTGTTTCATTATGACCTCATAAAGTCACTTGGTCTCTAGTATGGCAAGCAAAACCTACTTCATTTTATTGTTCTTGCTGCGTAATGTCCATACACCCTCTCCCTATATATCGAGTATATGTGATTCACTGTATCATTTGCACTACAGTTTAATGCCTCTACGCCAGTGTCTTCCTGAAAAAATCTTTAAGGAATTATAGATGAGAATATGGTTATTTGCCTTTGATATTGCTGGAGAATATTGCAAAACCCAAGTTATTGCCACATAACTATATATGAAGTCATACAATTGTCAAGTGAGGGAGTGTAGAAGCTGCCATATATATATATATATATATATATATATATATATATATATAATCCTTAAGATAAAACGCACAAGTTTATGTCTTAAGATGTAATGCCCATATAAGGAGAGTATGACGTGACCCTGGCGAGGTGACCTTTCGTAGGTCGATAGCCATAAATCCGGCAGCGTGCAAGGGAAGGAAGCAAATTATTACTCACGTCCGCCGATGCAATTCCGATTTGCAGCCATAGTGCGAGTGTTCAGGGCTGGACACGGCAGAGGCGCCGTACAACTGTCCGACTGGCGGGAGAGCTGACCTCTTGACGCCTGGGGCCGGGTGATTGCTTCTGTTTATTATATCGTTATTTTTCTCTCTTTTTCTCTAACAGCATTCTGAATACTTTGCGATATCGTTTTCTTTCTTTCCTTTCCCAGAACGCATTCTGAATTCTTGGTTATGAACCCCTGAGCACGACGATATAATCTTTGGGCCAGACAGTCTAGCTTCTGACCTGCCTGTTATAAAGGTCAGGTCAGAAACTGGGCCATCATCATACTCACGGGTTGTACTGTCGTGCCCAACAGGTGTTTTTTCTTTAATTTTTTTAAGCAACTAATGAATTCTGGTAATTTGTCAACGTGAAGATCATCTCATTCCTCAGGATGTCAGCTAGATTTATATTAGGATTACTTTTACCAGTAGCTTGCGAATCTAGCACAGGTACAACTAAGTATGGAAGAACTGTTTAGCTGGCTGCGTCACATGAGTATTGTGTGGCCATCGGCAACTCAAGGGTGGGCCGTTTTGATACCTACTTCTTTCCCTACACGTCGAAGCTTTGGAACTCTCTATCTTCTCATATTTTTCCCATAATCTATGACCTAGCACATTTCAAAAGACAAGTCTTTCACTCTCTCAATAGTTCGTAAATACTTTTCCTTGTCTTTTCTTTTTCCGCTTCATAATTTTCTCTTTCCTTCAGTTAAGGCCCGGCCTTGATATGGACTTTTGTCCGTGACTGGAGCCTTCAACATAAAAAGCCCGTTCACGGGAGCAGTGTAGTGGTTTGTGACGCAGCGCAACGCACGTGCTCTCCTCTGTCACCTGTCAGTGTCCAAATTATGAGTAATCCGTATGGCATAACCTGCATCATGATGTTCATAGCAACTGCGTGTGATTTCTTTTTCCTGGTTGAGCGAGAGCAGACAGTGGTGCTCATTCTGTCTTACGAGCTGGTCGTTCATGAAATCAAAGGCTTCCAGTGGTTCAGTCCCGTCTGAGATGTCGAAAGATGTCACATCACTTCCTTGAAAACGGTTAACATGAATAATGAATGGTTTTAGCTTTCATCTCATTTCCCAGTGATTATCATTAGTCAACAAAGCTTTTTCGTTGCGTACCAGTAAGATATTTTGTCGCGAGGCATTCTGTTTGTTACTGACGTCATTACTGAGCAAAACTGGCCTTGGCAGTGGTTATATGGCGTCATCGCACGGGTATTGTAAAGTAACTGTGTTATTGGTTGATGGCCTGATGCCAGGTAGCATGACTTGGCCGCTTACTATCCCCCTGATTGGTGTGTTCAACATGGCGGACACAGCGAATGTGGCCGTGTCCACAAGTAACGAATTTTCTCTTGAATGGTCACCGAAGAGTGAGACGGAGTAATGGAAGGAGAAAAGAGATAGAGATTACTGTGGTGTCCACCAGCTAGTACCCACAGACGGAGGCACGGAGGCTTGTTGCTAACGTCGAAATGATAACGAGTGCTTCCCGGATTGTAAATGCAGACGTTAACCAAAGAGCAAGAGACTGGCAATGCTTTTATTTATTTGTTACTTCTGTTGGTGGAGGACCGACTATGGATAGAGATACGCAACCACCATGAAATCCTTGTTCGGTTTGCAGGTTTATAGGAGTAAAGATTAATAAAGAGGAAGTAAATGAATAAGAATGATGATAAAAAAAAAAATTGAAGTGACCCATGAATGAAACGACCTCATACTGAATAACTGGAGCAGAAATTTGGGTAATGTGACCATTACCAGCAGCAACCACATGTTTCGGTTCGGATGTGGACATTTTCTCAATATGAAATTTAGGTATGACTGAAGAAAAGTTGGACAGATGGATTTGTTTCTTTCTGTATAAGTCTTTAAATTATTTTTCATTTTTCATCGTTGTCGTGATTGTTGCCGATATTTTTCATATCTTTAAATGAGCTGAAAGAACGATGGTACAATATATTGTACGTTTAAAGATGTGCAGAACGGATTTGCAGAATGACTATTATATAGTAGCTGACTGACTGAATCCAGCATCATATATTTACCAGTGTTTGAAAATGATTTGTTAAACGTACACCAGTTTATGTATGGTTTTTGACCAATTTTCCTTCAATTTGCTGCTTCCTCCATTGTCCATGTTCCAGGTCACCTCACTTGTCCACCTTCATCTCTTCATTATCGTTCCAACGCCCCACTCGTATCTTTGCCCCATTTTTTTTTTCTTCATTTTCAAACTATGATGTCGAGTCTTTCCTTCCTCCGCTGCGTTAGTTGTCTTTCCCTGAGTTATCTCTACGGTGCGTTGTGTCTCAGAACAGGGTTGGGCCCGGCGTGGCTCTCTCCTGTCAGTTTAGGTTCGCCGCCTTTGATCTTCGTGAGGTCCTTCCATCGCCAGCCATCCTCGCTCCTCCATCCTCACTGCCTCCTTGCTCTCGTCTTGTCACTCCTTCCCCTCCGCCCTCCTTCACGTTCTTCTTTCCCCCACTAATCCTCCCCCACTCCATCCTTCTACCTTCCTCCTCCTCCTCCTCCTCCTCCTTGTGTGTCTCTCTGTTCTCCCTCGTGAAACACAAATTCCATCCCGGGGATTATGCCTCTTAAAGACGCTCGGATGGCCACCAGACACAAGGTCCGCTCCGGAGAAAAATTACGTGGACATACCGGAGTATAATTTTCATTTTCCTATCGAGTGGAGAGCGTTAAGACCTCCAGCTCCACCTGTCACGTCGGAGGACCTCGCTCCGCCGCACAACAATCGCCACCGCTGACCCTCACCCTCCAAGCACAAGGTACAGTGGCTGCCGCTTACGTTAACCCGCCTTGACGGCCTTTGTTTTGGTCGTAATAGAAGGGCGGTGCGTCTACCCGGAGATGGCGACGCTACGACTAGGGGGGGTTGGTGCTCAAGGAAGCAGGATCGTCCCTTGTGTGTTGGCGGGCGAGTTGTTGGAGCACGAGGCTTTCCCAGCACTACTGATTACTATCACTAATACTACCATTATTAGGAGTATAAGTGGCTGTCAATATTAGTAGTAGTAGTAGTGATAATGGTAGTAGTGCTTGTAATTGTGTTAAATGTTGCTGTAGCTGAGGTCTGTGCAGGAGTACCAGAGGTAATAGTGGTACTAGGACTGTTAGCGATTATACAGTTCGTACTCCTCATCACTGCCACCAACACTAAACTGCTGCTGATAACGTGTTACTTCTACAGCCATTCGTATTATTACGGCTTCTAATACTGTCAGATACCCCACGTTACTGTCGCAACTACTGCTGGTTTTCAGTTATATTACGGCCCTGCAAAACGAAGATTTAATGTGACCTAAATAAGTCAGTCTAACGTTTTGTCTGGCCACCTAGTTTTCTCTCTGGCCACCTTGTGTTCTGTCTGGCCACCTAGTGTTCTGTCTGGCCACTAAGTATCCTGTTTGGCCACCTAGTGTTCTTTTTGGCCACCTAGTGTTCTGTCTGGCCACCAAGTATTCTGTCTGGCCATCTAGTGTTTTGTCTGGCCGCCTAGTGTTCTGTCTGGCCGCCTAGTATTCTGTCTGGCCACCTAGTGTTCTGGCCAGCAAGTGTTCTGTCTGGCCACCTAGTTTCCTGAGGATGATTCCATAATCCATTGTTCGATATTTTTGAGATATGGTATGAAGGCACTTTTGAAGATATGAAGAGTTCTCTTGATTATAGGGTCAGTCATAGGTCATGGTCAATGCTTTACTGAGAATTAATTTTGAGTATGATTTCATTTCCTGGCTATAATTATAGCTGAACGGAATGGATTGCATCAAGAAATAGCATAAATAATTGCTTAAGGACAAGAAAGGTCCCTATTGATTTTTAGATCAAAAGATTAAAGTTATTCTGCTCTTGTACGGTACTTTGTTTACGCACAGTAAGTTCTGTTACGGAATGGTGTTTGATAAAACTTGGCACGTATGTTCCTCATGAGGCATGATCAGGGTCCGCCACACTCTCCATGTTTTGGTATCCACCTGTGCACTACTGGGTGGCTTTCATTAACACTTGGCGTGTGTATCAAATGATATTGTTTTAGCGCCGTGACTCAAGTTCTACTGGATGAAGCTCCCAGATATAAAAGAAATATTTTTACACATGTATGTGGAACATGTCTGGAAGCCAGCAGCGGTTTGGAGCGGTTATCCATTGATGAAAATTCCAGTTTCTATCACTAGTGTTACAACAACAAGTACTACCGTAACTACTGGTAATAAGGCCACCACCCTGACAACCTTTACCTCTACAACAAGAACTATCATAACTGCTACTGGTATACTACCTCTTAGAAATGATGATAGCTATTGTAGAGTTATAACTCAGTAGATAATAAGAAGAGTTTAAATCATTGTGACACCATAAGGGTAACGGTTACACAACGAAATGATGCAAAAGGTTATCAGGAAAAAAAATCTTGTTCTGATTGTCTGGTGTAAATTCCTAGTTAGACGCTCAGGTTGTAGAAAACGTAACAAGATTGTGCGAATGGGTAGGTTTTAGGGAGAGGCCCTAATGTCTCCTCTTGAAAGATGACATTTTCCTGACAGAGTAAAGACGCGTATACGATACAGTTTGGTTCCAGTATTGGTGTACGGAACCATAACATCGAGCAAGGCTAATAAACTGTGGCTGCAGAAATGAAATTAATTCATTTGACAAAATTAAAAAAGAAATAAATGATAGCACTTTAAGAAAAGAACTTGGACTGTTAACACGATAGACTAGAATATAATCAACTAAACTGAGGCGGCTGGTACGTATGGAGGCGATGGCGAGCACCTATTCCAAAGATGACTCCTAGACTAGAGACCAGCTGGGAAGCGTCTACCGCGAAGACCAACAACAGAAAAAAAAAAAAAAAGCGGCATGACAATATATAGGAAGTGCTGACTAGATACAGATATAGAAGATTGGGTCGATTAGAAGAGGTGGGGAGGGAGTATTCGAGGAGAGGAGAGACGCGCAGAAGATGCTTCGTATTGGCTGACGATGGCTTTCCTGCTGGCCGATGGGTCTTCGCGACCGTTATGACTGTCTGTGTTACTCTTTGTGATCGTCTAACGTGGGTTAATCCTACTTGACCATTGATAAGAATTTATTGTATTATAAAGCCAGATTAATATAAGTTACATAATCATCTAGGCGTTGCTGATAACGCCCACATATTATCGGTGGTAAGCTTTTGAGATCAGTCCCATTGAAAACGAGTTGTGTTATTTTTTCAGAATATTTTGCCCGTTGATGGAGATTTGAAAATTAAATGTTATACAATGAAAAAGATTTTCAGATATTATTTTTTAGGTGTATGGTCCTCCCTTCGTTGTTATTTGTGACCCAAATATTCGTAGAGTTAGCAGAAACATTTGGAATTCCAGTGTATAAGGCCACATATACCAAATGGTCAGAACGCCACCATATCCATCAAGTCTTGATCAAGACCGACCTCGAAACTAGACCGTGATACTGATAATATTACGGGTGAAATTGGAAGGGTGCTTTGATCTTCCTTCTCAGAGATATAATCTCAAAAGTTGCGCGTATATTCTACCAACAGGTAGTTTCCATCATTTCAGGGACGGGCCACTGTCCAAGTTCCCTCCTCCATTCACACACACACACAGTTCCGTTTTCTTCCCAGTCCCACATCAGCAGGTAGCTTACGCTGCAGTGGTTCCCGACAGCTGATGAGTATCAGCGTGTAATTATACTGTAATACACCGCATAACGTACTTAACGTACGAGCCGTCTGTCCCTTGTGTTTATGAGCGAGAAGGGACAGAAGGAGCTTATAGGTTCTTGCCCTTAGTTTCTCTTGCAATCGGACAGAGCTAAGTTTTTAATGTTGAGAAACTAACCTAATCTGTTGGCTGCTGGTGTGTCATTATGTGGATATAAACAACAGAGTATACTTCTGTCTTTATCAATAGTATTTTAGCATAATTTCTGCTTTTAACCGTATATTAGAACGATTTACAGTGGGGGAATTAAGGATAAGCGCCGGCTTGTGCGATCTTGCGTGAGAAGTTAGTGAAGATTGTATATATTTGGATTTAAAGAAGTCACCGCTGTGGGATATCGTTTTCTCTGGTTATGTGATTATAGTTTGATAAGAATCAATGATTATTAGCTATACCTTTTGACATATGGAGGGCAAGCCTTTACGGTTACCTTACTTGAATTGGCAGTGTACCTTCCGCAGCCCGGATATGCTTCAAATTTATCAGGAGTTTTATTGGCGATAATTTTCTCTTCTTCACAAATGAGTTTAGACATCTTAGGTATAAGGGACTTGCGACTCAACAATTGCCCAGTGTCCTTACTGTGGTGGGCATGTGGAGAGCCTGGCAACAGCCTGAAGACGTGTAGACGAAGCAATGCAGCCATAGACCAGTGAGCCAGTGTCAAGCTGTTGTAGCAAGAAGCTAGAGTCTGCAAGTCATTTTCTGTCTACATAATTCCTAATTTCTTTGCATTGTTTATGTGACACTGGATTAGTACACTCGTGCTGTAATTAGCAAACAGAATCGGGAGGTTTGCGCTGATTTATCTGTTTTCCAAATCCAGCAAGATACATGGGTGCTGGTATGAAAGGAAACTACAGACTATTTTTGTAATTATTGTTGTTTATTGTCTTGTGTTCCTGCCGCGTCAGTTGCAATCGTGTTGCTGTGATGACGGTGTACCGGCAACATGCCAGAGGCAGTGTCATCTGGGGAACCAATAATTTTCAGAAATCTTGTCGGACCAACTTTATGTTGTCGCCGTCCTCTGTCAGTGACTTGTCATGTAAACAGTGAATGATGAAGGTAATACTCCATTCTCCATAATGCTGACATGACGTCGGTGAAGTTTTTTTTTTTTTTAATGTTAACTTTAGAATCTGCTGAAACAGCGAAGAAAATGTTCCTGATTGTTAATGTTGGGGATACTCGCCCTCGTAACACCCATATGTTGCTAGTCGAGGAAGTAAATCTGATTATATAAAATTCCCAGTTGATTGGGTGTTCTATTTAATAGCCAGTTATCTGTGGTGGGTCGGAAGATAAGGCGTTCGTATTATCGTTTTACGGCACATATTAGTGGCGCATCGTAGTTTAAAATGTTGTCCCTCATGGAGATGCAGTCGGGGGTCACCGTAGCCTCTCCAGTCGGGAGGTGTCGTCCGGCTGAGCATTTTTAGTACATTGGTCATTGAGAGACAACCTCCATTGCAACTACCTATATTTTTAGTTCTGATGGTTGCAATACAGAGGTGTAAGGGGTGTCTTTACCGACGCTGAACATTCCAAATTAATCTTCTTTATAATATATATTTTCATTTTGATTCTGTTGTCAAGTAAATGCACGTTGTTTTCTCCTGAAAGCGCAAACATTTTCTAATAAACGCATTATTGAACATTATTGATAATTGATAAATATATGTCGCGATTTCATTGTTTTTCAGTATAGTTTATATATACAGTTCGAGAAGTGCATTTCCAGTCTTGCCATCTTCAAGTCCTCAATACCCGTCGAATATGACTTACTAGATTTAGAGACGAAGTAATTACACACACACACACACACACACAGCCTAAACGAAGTTCCCATTAATCGAATAGCCCCGTGGGTAGGATGGACACCTGGGTTGGGTATGGACGGACTGCTGAGCCCATGATTCGAACCCATGCGGCCATGCTGACTCATGGTCAGTAATGCTAATTACTAGACCACAGAGGCTCGTGTGTGTGTGGGTTTGGGTGTTTTGGATTGTTGGTTTAATCCCATTAGAAAATTAGGGAGACCCTGCCAAACCCTCCGGAAAGCAAGAGTAGTTTTTCGTAGTACATTATCATATGGTCACCAACACAAATCATATATACATTGCCTTAGATATGATTTTATTTGTCAATCGAATATCGGTTATTTATTACTTAAGAAAACATGGAACATATTTTCCTCCACTACCCCCTCAAGAAAAAAAAAGTATATAACATAAACATGTGATATGTAGCGACCGGGTATAGAAGGGAATGTGTATGGTCGTGCTGCCTTATATATAAAGTAAGGAATGGTGTATTGGAAGCATACACTGTGTTACTTAAGGCGTTTATATGAGAAATATTGTATTGTCAGTTATTGCTTTTCTTTAGTGCTTAGATGTTTTTAGTAGGATATGTTAAGTATCGTGTTAATGATAAAGCAAATATATGCATCAAATGGTTTGGATTCTGGCTGTCGATAGTTAGTAATTACATTCAGTAATCAACACGTCTATAAATAATAGATAAGTCGACCAGCATTAACGTCTCGTGTGTCCCACATCACATGTTACCTATAATGGTCCAAGGGCTAATATTTATCTGCCCTACGTGGCCGTACACACGTGATTTCATAAATAAACAGGCTTGCCCCTCTGATGCACCGGCAAGATGTCATAACTATTCTCCGTCAGCAATTACATCCATATTAGGACAAGAGGGTAGACGTCAACATCCATCACGAGAAATAATTGCAGGCTTGATCGAGCGAACCCCGAGGGAGGCGGGCGGCGTGCTAGTGAAATATCGGTCCTCCTGATTATACCACAGCCTAGCACTGGGTCGCGCTCTCGACTGGCTAGGCTACCTATCGGCACGTCACACATGACAGCAATGGCTCATTCATTATTCTTATTTGGCGTGGAAAATGTTAGTAATTTTGTGGTAAGCTCCTTCCCAGTTTTCTCGCTTATTTTCGGTATAAGTGTAAAATTGCAGTGTGTAGATATCAAGTTATTTTTTATTTTCATGCTGTTAACATGACAGAATGAGTTTGGCAGAACACGTTAGAGGGAATCATCACTTTTCATAGTGATTTCAAGATGGATTTAAAATATAAAACTCATTTAGAAAGTGTGCTACAGAGTTACAGTAATTTCTGACCTTTAGGATAACAATAGATTACAGTCAACCAACACAGTTCAGTTAATGTGTTACACTCGAAGGTAATGTTAGACCTTCAAAGTCATTCATTCTGATAATACCAGACAAACGGAGCTTCGTTAATGTTACGTAAGTATGGATACTTACATAGCCTGCTGTCTGCCTCTGCCGTAAGTAACAGCTTAGCAGCCTACGATCCAAGTTGAGTAACTTAACTTTATTATCCTACCATATACTGGATGATTAACACCTTGGCTACAGCGAGACCATCCAGATGTGAACCATTGCCCGAAGTGAAGGGTGGAACATCAAAACAGAGATCAGATCATCTTGAACTTAAGGATTAATTCCAAGAATGCACATGTAACTTTCATCTTCAGTTACTGACGAGGTTGATTATAATCATGACATCAAGACGTCACACATTACCCATTAGAATAACTTTACTCAATTTTTTTAAGTGTTTCACCTATAATGAATGATATGACTTCTAATTCGAGTTCGAGGAGTTGATATGTGAGCTGTTTGTCAACTAAATGGCTTACTTCTCAGTGCGCTTTACAAGAACATGTTCTCCCTGTAGACTCCACATTTATCTAGTATTGATGGAACGACGGGGGAAAAATGAAAAACTACCAGAGCCTGCATGTCAGGACTGATTGAGAATATATCGCACTTTTTTCATGAATACAAAAATATTCCTTCATGGCACTTTAATAGATGGCCACCGTAATGATAGAGAATACAGCACTGTATAAGCAAAAGCAATGGCGCTTGTGCCATTACCTGGTGCAGTACTTTACTTGGTTTCACGCACTATTAGTGGTTAACAGTAAACAAAAACAGAATAAAAAATGTAAGCCTCTTTCGACGTTGTTGCCAGGGAGATTGTTAAGAGGAGGGAATATTCTGAGCGCACGTTATTCCCATCATGCACACACTTAGGTTAACTGACGTGACACAGATATGTGGTATTTACAGGGATGGATCCACGCCATAGCTGCTTCCTGAAGAGTGGCGTGGTCGTTCGTTTTGGTCCTAACTCTGGCCCATCACGACTCTGAGCCACGCTAAGCTACACGGAAGCAGCCTAGCCAGTTGCAGTACCCTTACTGGAATCAAGGTCAGTCAAGCTGCAGTCGAATACTCGGATTTGTATTTCTATTTTGAACACACATGGCCGCCATGACGTATATAAACAAGATGGCTCCCAGCTAATGAGGTAGTTGTCGCGTGCCTCCCTAGTAACGAGTGCGCAGACTCAGGTAAATAGATGTCATCTTAGATGACAGAGATCATTGGTTTTGGGACGAGTACAGGTTTTAACTGTTGGTAATGGAACAGAGGCAGGGGAAGGACTTGATGATACCGTCACTCCATGTCTTAATTTTTTTTTAAAGAATACTAAAAAAGTTGTAGCTGCTACTGTTACCTTCTGTTTCAAGCAGTGAGTGACCACATTCCAAGCATGGAGTCCATAACTTTGATCACTTACGTTTAAATTTCAAATTATTTCTGCGTTTGTTGAATATATTCAAAGTTCTAAGTTAATGGCTGTCTGTCAGCTGATTGCCATTAAACTCAGTAACATACAGAATGTTTACATAGATGTGTAAAGGAATAGTCTATTGTATTCATATTGAAATCTTAAAAAAGAGGCAGATGTTTTGTAGATAAGCATTTATGTTAACCTGTCCGTGTCTGTAAAACTGTTGTTCTTGATATTCGGTACAGATAAACGTATTTTTCTAATAGTTAGATGTGATATACACTAATGCCCTGCACAGTACCTCGGTCGTCAAGAATTTTTGTCCACAGAATAAAGATTTTCTTCACTATTCAGTGACTTTTTTGTGTTATGTGATCTGATTTTATGGAATGTGGTGGCAGCTCCTTCTGCACTGTGATAAGTTGGGGCAGACCTGTCGTTTCTGTGAATTTGCTTACGAGCTGTGTAGTTACATACTTACTTCGTAGAAACATTATTGATAGAACCGACGCAGCAAGTAGAGAACAAAGGTAGCATTTGTGTGAAATTTTTGATGACTACAGTTTTCTGTTCCGTTGTCACTTGTGCCCGTGAGAGTTATATTTTCGTAGGACGAGTTATGAGTGATGTATGTGGACAGTATGTGGTAGAGCAGGTGTAATCCTATGAGTCACTGCTTCAGTAGTTTGGTTTCAGCTTATTTGTAGAAATGACATGTGAAGTGTTTGAGAATGAAGGAAAATGTGATAAACCAACCCAAACCAGCACTAGAAGTAAGAGCTCTGTAACCTCTTGTATAAGAACAGAACTCCTAAAGTATATAACGTAAACAAAGGTTAGGTTGGGTTGAGCTCGTGTTCGGCATAAAACTAGAAAATTGGATTCAACATTTTTGAGTCCTCATTTCCCAGGTTTCTCCTCAGTTTATCTCCTGCGTAGAGTATTTATGGGTTAAATCGAACTGTTCTGGAAACGAACACAGTTTAAATAGAGACCCTGGGCACATCAACAGAATTATGTAATTTGGTAAAGGAAAGCCGGATTCTTAATCTTACCTTAGCTCACATAACATTTACTTCCAGGTTATTACCAAGAATTTTAATGTTTGTTTTAAGATGGTAGTCATAGGTGCCTTTGCAGTGCATGATCTAATATGAAATGCAAAGAACAAAGCAGACTAATTTAGGAAATGTGAATGTTCACCATATTAAGCAGTAGTTACTCCGATTTAAGCGGAATAAGGTTTTCTGTACTTTAACTCATAGAAAACGAAAATATTTGGGGGTAACAATGTAGCCATGTAATGTGGGTCGAGTGAGTTTGGATAATTGTGAAAGTAGATGTGTGAGCGAATTTATTTTGGCAGAATACATAGGTATTGAAGATACTTACCTGTTTTACCGAGGCTGATAAAGTATAAACAAAGTACGTATGGAATATTCAGACTTACATGTTAGATGTCTATTTTGCCTGCACCACACAAGCACGATTATGTGTCTGATCTCATCTCACTACATGAGATGATATTACACTCTTATTTATGTATATAAGACCTGATGGATACATGTAAAGATCCATCTCGTCAGTGATAAATTCATGATAAAAGGCTTTAGAAGATTCTAGTACTGCTATGTCTCGCGGATAGAAGTCCATATTTGTTTTCTAATGGGAGGAGAGGAAGATTCTTTTAACAGTGGGTTCCATTATGTTTCGGCATCAACAGATATTATTTTATGCGTTTTACTTTGGTTTGTCCAGTTGCTGGGATTAATGAGTTCGTCTATGGTGTAAGGAGAGGACTGGTTCCTAGTTCACTGTGTTGAGGAACCTGTCACGTGTGAGTGGACGTTGTACCTGATAAAGAATAGTCACCTATGAAGGGTTTGGACACGCCATACTGTAACTTTTAGTCATAAATTTATTGAAGCTAACTCTCATTATACTGTCAGTGATAATCCTGATAATCGTAAAGTGGCTGAGAAGTTGAATTATATATTGTGCTCAACAGAGAAACTCTTATGGTCGACAGGAATTGTTTTTCGTGGAAATATCTAGTTTTTTAATCCAGTGAAAAATGTGGGTATTTTTCCAGTATAACTTTATTGAAACACCGATAGTCATGAGGTATGTTGAGAGGGAACAGATTTTTCAAGCAGAAATAGTCTTCTCTCTTCCTTTGATAGTTTTACGTTGATATTGTGCAACTGATTATTGATAATTAGGTTGTGAAGACATATTGATGTTAGTGGCAAGAGGATTTTCTCTGCCGCTAATAACCAACATCTTCGTTATTTAAAAATCTTCTAATATGACATTAATTTATTTCTTTGATAGAAAAGTATAGGAAACTTGCACATGAATTAGTATCATTTTTCCGAAGAAGTAGATATTACATATGTAGAAATAGATCAGTGTTGATAGTATGATCTTATACAGAAGTTTGTCATAGATTACAGTTTGTGGTAGATACGTTCTCTTTTAGAAATATAGAATCGTTTTCTATGATGCTATAATTGCTCCTACAACAACATAATTGCTTTGATTTATCATTTTTGAGATATTTTGCATTTTTCGATTGTGAAATTGCTAGATAAGATTTGCAGAGGTAATGTTCAGATTTAGGTGGCTGGAGATTTGCTCTTTGAGTATCTCAAGATTACTGATAGGAGGAACAGGATTTGGAAGTTGACACTGGGTGGGTTCTTGGAAATGTTGACAAGCAAGATGGTTTTGGGAACTGAAAACTGGAAATTTTTTCTTTCTTTTTTGAACGGTTCTTGAGAGTGCGTTCAACAAGTTAATGACAGAAAAAAAATGATAGGAAAAGTAGGAGGATAATGATCCTTGGCCTTTCCTCCAGATGCTCCATCACCGATCAGAACTTCGTTCAGAAAGAAGTTACCCATCTTTTTTCCCGCGTTTCTTCAAGTTATTTTTCTTTCCAAGAATCAGCGCCATAACGTTATTCTTTTCATTTTTGAGCCTATAAACTTGAAACTTGGTAGGCAGGTATCTTCGTTCAGGAAGGCCAGACGCCTTTTCATTTGATACTATAGTTTTCTGTGCCATAAGGAATGTCAGAGATAGAATCTTTCTGAACATATAGATTTGGTAGGTTTAACGGTCAAACTAGCCGTACTTTCTGTATCTCGCTGTCATACGTTGCCAGTACTGTTTGAACATTATCTTTCCGAGGGTGTTGAAAGCGAATTTCCCTTACAGAGTCATTATAGAAACTTTTTTTTTTAGATTTTTATTTTGCCATTTTATGTTATTTATGGATCAAAAGTCACCACAGAATACATATTTTCACTAATGTATATGAAATTTGGCAGAGATATGTCTTTCCACATACCCCATGTTATGCCAGTGTCAAATTTGTTACGACGATCTTTAGCCTGTTATAGAGGTCAAAGTTTACCAATAATTTCAGTACTTCGAGGGAGAGGTACTGAAATTACTTGCGAAATTTGGCCTTTCTAGTCTTTATTTTGCTTTCCAACAATAGGCAACACAGCATCGTTCCCCCAGTTTTGGACTGAATGACTTGAAACTTGGTAGACAATAATCATGGTTCAATAAGGTCAGACACCTTTTTGTTTTTTACATTTTGGTCTCTTGAGTGATTTTACGCAATCAAATGATCAAGCAACCCAAAAGCATAATTTTGGCTGCTGCTCCTTAAATTTTAGTTTGATAAGACGAAACATTGCATTCGGGTATAGTTCGACGAGTTTCATAAGATGCAAAGCCAAAATTAGTGATTTTAACAGTTTTTTACTATTCAGTAGAGGTGAAGGGCACTATGTAGGCCCTTTTTTCGATTCATTTGCCAGATTTCAGCTATTGTCATAGAAATTTAGCATATGTATGTCTTTTAATATGTCCAATTCTCGGCGTATATCATATTTGCAATTCAGCCATTTCCGGTTCTTGTGAATCTGTGAGAAATATGTAAAAAGAGTAGGTTGATAAGGATGCTTTATGGAAGATATTACGAAAGCTACTAGAGGCAAACTACTAGAAGCAGTAAAGAGTTTTTGTCAGGAGAGTAAGGCATGTGCGTGAGTGGTGAAAGAGTAAGGTAAGTGATCCCTGCTGAAGGTGGGTCTACGCTCAGGGATGTGTGATGTCACCATGGCTGTTTAACCTGTTTATGTTATTGAGTGATGAGTGAGGTAAATGTGCGGGTTTTGTAGGGAGGCGCTGCGCATCGGTAGTATGTTAGGGCTGGGGTGCCCTTGGAGATTACACAGTTGCTGTTTGCTGTTGACACGGCTCTGGTGGTAGATTTGTGTAAAAAATTGCAAGAGCTGGTTTCTCTATTTAGGAGAGTGTGATAGGAGAAAATTGATATCTAAAGTTAATAAAGGAAGGTTATTAAGTCTGATAGTGGAGACAGACCGGTTGGTTGAATGGTGAGTTTGGATAGAGAGGACGTGGAGGAAGTGGAGTCTTATAGGCTTCCTGGAATGGATCTTACAGCGGATAAGATCTTGGGAGCTGAAGTAAGCCTTAGGATGGGTGAGGGGGGCCAAAGTCCTAGGCCCTTTATGGAGCATGGGGAAAGAAAGGTCACTGTCTCTAAGGGCAAAAATGGGTATGCTTGATGGTGTAGTGATTTCGATGGTGTTGTGTAGATGCAAGGAATAGGTGATTTATTACAAAAATCATAGTCAGAAATGAATTTCTTCATTTTATCGATATTTTTTAGAAAATATCCAGAATATTTTTTTCTTGGCACCTCTCATCAGTATATCGGTTTTCATTTCTTCTCTGTTTAATAACCAGTGTTCTTTTAACACCATAATTTTCCACGTTATTATGATTCTCTTAAGAAATGCTACATTCAGGTTCCTATCTTCGTCCCCTCTCACTGTGTGCTTGCTGAAGCTGTTGTCCCTTTGTACTAAAGATGACAACTTTTCTTAGGTGTTCCTGACTGGTCTGTTCCTCTTATTTGTCTGTGTATGACTGTTCCTAGGCCCACCTTCAAAGGAGCCCACCTTACCCTACTTCCTAGCGAAACGTAGCCATAAGGCTATACGAGCCCAAGAATTTGGATCCTGGGGTTGAATATATATATATATATACATATATATATGTATATATATATGTGTGGTGCATATGTGTGCATGTATGTATATATGTGTGCATGCGGGGGGATGGGG
>JAYMFT010268230.1:0-10665 GCA_038088735.1 Panulirus argus
AAGACAACATTTTTAGGAAAAAAAATTAGGGGGTCGACCTAAAAATGGGTAATAGATTTGTTAGGTTGAAATCAGTGCATGATGGGAAAGGACAGGGGCAACTTTAGCTTCAGATATGAAAAATATTTTCCAGTTACTGCCAGTAGACAATGAAAGACTATATTCTCAATAATTAATTGCAGTTTAGGTGAAACGTGATGTATTTCAATACAGAATAGGATACAGTAGCACAAAAGCTAGTGCGTCGTGTCCACGTTAAGAGAATAAGTGACGTGCCCTACAGAACAATAGTCTGCCTCAATACCTTGAAGCTAAAGCTTTAATGACCGTTTTTGTAATGCAGATTTGGTCGTCCTGCGTACCTGAATATTCTGTAATTAACGGTTATTCCTCAAGTCCGCGTTGTGGTTTTCCCTTTGAGTATGTTTAAGCGAACAGTGTCTTTATGAGTGAAGGAAGGGTTTTCACGGACTTGGTCTATAAAACAGCTGTTCTGCTCGGCCTTGGTTCCCTTCCCACTCCTCTGGACAAATCAGGCAAAGTGCTAAGGCGTATTGTCCCAGGCTTTCCCAAAGGAAGAGCTTTGACCAGTCTCTATGAGGGACGGAGGAAAGTGAGAAATAAAAGGGAGTGAGTGATAAAACATGGAAAAGTGGGTCATCGCGTCCATCAGGACGGTGCCTGCTACTCTCCCTTAGTCTCCTGAATGTCTGGTATCCGCGTGTACACCAGTCCCCCTGTACACACACACACACACACACACACACACACACACACACACACACAGGGCACGAGAATCACCTGGCAGAATGTAATATACATGAATCTGCGTGTTAGAGGGACTTAGAACTGACATAACGCACAGGCTCTATCTATAACATCACACTGGGAGGCTGTAATACAATTAATATATGAAATGGTCAGAGTCAAAGTTGTCCTCAAAAAACTAGATAGCAAGGTGAACAGAGAGTACCTATAAAGAGGATTTCGAAAGTAAATCATTTCATGCAACACCAGTTTCCTCACCCAACATAAGGAGCATATCGATTTGCTTGAAAAGGTTCTACTTTAGCAACATGAGGCTAAGCATTATAAAGACGACATCATCTATACTATAGACTTACAAACAATGTAAAATAAAAGAAAAACGGAGAGAGACGACTACAGCTTTGTTGTTCCCTACACGAATAAAGGTGTTGCTAGGCAAATGTCTGAAATTAAGAAGAACCAATCAAAAAAAAAGATACAAAAATAAATTAAGCAAGAGAATGAAGTTAAGAGAATGATGCTCCGTAGATGTAAAGTTCCTTTTTAATATCCACCTGTAAATATTCACATACAAACATCGAACAATTACAAAAACAAAATAAACAAAGATTACCTTACACATACAGGCACACTCACTGATTCGTACCCCAAGAAAATAAAAGTAAATATCTAACTCTTGTGGGGAAAGCAGACAATATGTGAACTGTTGGAAAGGAAGAAAATAGAGTCTTAACCAGCACAGTAAAGGAACAAATGCGAGTTTAAACCACGAATAGATTCCTTCTAGCTTTTGCGCAGTAAATGTTCTTAAATTTCTAAACTATTCGAACCGAAATCATCATCGATATATATATTCTCCATCCTTCTTCAGATCCTTTTTCTTTTTATCCTTTTTCAGCCGTCTGCCTCCCGCTAACATACACACACACACTTTCTCTCTCTCTCTCTCTCTCTCTCTCTCTCTCTCTCTCTCTCTCTCTCATTCTTTCTACCCATCTTTGCACTCCATATTCTGCCCTCGTCCATTGTACCCTCCCTTCCGCTCTGCTTCGCTTGCTTACCCCTATCCTTCATCTTCCTCACTTTCTTACTCCTCTCAATCTACTATCCTCCTTCTCCTTTTATTCCTTATTGTCTCATTCTCTCTTCCCTCTCCTTGTTCCTTACTTTCACATCTCTTTTTCCATCTCCTTCTCCTTCAGTGTCAACCAACCCATACTCCCTCTCTTCATCACTCATTCTTTTCTCATCTTTCTGCTCTTCCTCATATTATACACAATGCTTATCCCGCTTTTTGTCTCTCATTATCGCAAATATTCTCTCTCTCCCTCACTCTCCCTCGTTCCTTTTACCTTCTTCCTTACTCTCACCGCTGCTTCCCTTCTTGTCTCTCGACCACTCTGTGACTCCTCTCTTGCTCTCCCTTACTCTCTTACTCTTTCTTCCTTCCTCGTTACTCTCATGTCCTCCTCCTCTACACCTCCTCCAACTCGCTCATCTCCTCACCCTTCCGTTTTCTTCTCTGCCTCGCTCATTATTTTTCCTTTTTATGTGAAGGCTTCTGCCACAGACAAAAGTCCTCACTGAGACCTCGCCTTAAATGAAACATGAAATAGACTAAAAAAGATCGATAGATAAAGAGAGAAGGGAAAAATATCCATGAGCTTGGTAGTGAAACGGTAAGGAAAAAGGTGTTAGAAAAGACAAGAGAAGATAAAACGTTTTAAAATTGAGAGGCGTAGGGGAAGAAGCAGAGATCACAATTATCACCTTTGATTAGGCAACGGCCACACGGCATCTAGTCCTGTCTCCTTCACGCTGTTGTTCTTCTGCCCTCCCTCTATTCCCTTACCCACACTTACGCTCCATCTTTTCCATTAAATGTTCATCTCTCCCTTCGTCTTTCTTTCCCTCAAACTCATCACCTCTGCCTCCTTTTCTCTGTTTCACCTGCTGTGACCCTGGCCTCTCTCTCTTTTCCTTACTGATCTACCTTACTCCCTCCGTCCACCACTTAATTCTCTTCTCCTTTTCCATCTCTATCTATCCTCCAAAGTCTTCCTTTCTCAGCTTATTCCGTTACAACTCCCTCATCCCTCCCAGCTTCAGATTCACCTTTCTGTCCTTATCTTAGCCTCTCCTTCCTTTACCTTCCTCTCTCCCTCCTCTCCTCAGAGAGTGAAAGTGCATCGTTCTTCTTAATGCAAAAATAAGACAAGGAGGATGGCCGCGACACTGGTCATCCTGGGAAAATACACTGAAGCTTCTACGAGAGCACTAGAACAAAGCAAGAATAACAAAGGTCTTTAATGCCTTTTGGGAAGATTATATCTTTTAACCAACTAAGTTTTATGTCAAATAGGACAGGATTTAAAAAGAAATTGGATCCTTTCTTTAGATTCTGAACCTAACTAATGTCAAAGGCCTTTCTTAAGGAAAGCTTAGATATCTGTAAAAGAAGTGGTTGATATAGATTTACTCCAATGTTTTTGTCTGAAAAAAGACCCTGATATCTGGATTTAAAGAAATACGATGAGGCACCCGTCAATGTGTATAAATGCTCTGTCGAACTGAATTCTGTGTAAATAACAAAAATGTGCACAACAATTTAAAGCTATGCTGACTGTACACAATCACGTACTGAGAACATGTAAACATAAACATGGAAATAAATACCTCTACAATAAACAAAGATATAAAAGTGCACACACTTACGCAAACACAGACTCCACACACACACACACACACACACAACACACACGCACACACACACACACACACACTCACACAGACACAGACACACATACATATGAAACTGATGAAGTGAATGCCTGAAATATTTTATCAAAGTATAAAGAAACCTCTCAAGAGCTGCATATGCTAAATGACAAATACGATAGTGTGTTTGTTTAATGATGTCGTACGTGTTAAAAGTTTGGCTTAATACAGCGTGTGTGTGTGTGTGTGTGTGTGTGTCATCTCACTGAATATGTAAAAATGTGTAAGTTCCTCCGGGGGAAGTAATTTGCTAAGTGTTGGAAGACGATAAGTCCAAGCGGGATTGCTTGCCAGGGTTGTGCTTGCTACAATTTTGCCTTGAGAGGGACATGAGGTAGCGTTACAATGTTTCCATCGACCTCACTACGGTGATGAACGGATAGATGAACTGCTCTTTAGACCATACAGTTGGCTTATCACTTTAGACCACATTTCGTTAGAGCATCACCAACAAACTTACGTTCTTATCATCACGACGTAATACCCCAGCCACAATATAGGATCTCATCTTGCAGAGCTTCACACTGTGGTACATTACTGACAGTCTAAGATCAGAATTAACATAAGAAGCGAAAGCGTATTGAACTTTTCCAAATGCCTGATAAGAAGGCGTGCTTGGGATCAGATGGATGGAGGGGAAAAACAAAGATGATGGGGAGGACACCGACGTCGCTCAGAGAGGAAGACGTTGCTCGTGGCAGCGCTCTTTTATAAGTAACAATTGCTGAAGTTGAGTTTATTTCTAAGTTATGGAAGAAACAACAACACAGAGGAGCCCAGGAGAACAGATGTTGATGGCACAGTTAAGAGAAGACGGAAATGATGAGAGAACGGGAAGGAAACGAGTATAAAGAAAAATCTACGAGAGATTAAAAAGGGGAAAAAGACTGGCAGAGGGAAGTTGAAAGAAAAAAAAAGTGCAAAGAAAGGTTATGGAAATAAAGAGAAAGAGACTGAGAGATATGAAGTAAAAGGTATGAAGGAAGGCTTTTAAAGGATAGTGGAACGAAAGGTGAAAAATATGATAAATACTTGGAAGCTCAAGCTAAAGAAGGGTGGTAAGGAGGGGATGAGAGAGAATCTATTCCGCTATAGAGGGTTACAGAAAGGTGGAAACTAAGAGAAAGATAATAGAATAAAAGGAATATGGACGAAATAGTGAGAGAGAGAAAAAAATACGAAAAAGAAAGAAGCAGATGATAAGGAATAAAAGAAAAGAGAGAAAGACTGGAGAGAAAAGAATATAGAGAAAGGGATGTCGAGTAGAAGAGAGAGGTAGGAGAGCCGAGCGAGAGGGAAAAGGGTCCGCAGTGTTGTCCTGCAGTAAGTGCTCGCTTTAAGAAATATGAGGATAGCTTAATGCCTTGTAATCCACTTTGTTCTCTGCTTTTTGTCAATCTGGTTCTGAAGTTAGCCATCGCAGCGCTGGCTTGGTTGCTCCTTGCCTGTTTGTGAGGGACTTGCTACTGTGAGGAAATTAGCCTTGTGAGGACCAAGAGATTATGAAGATCTTGTCCTTGTGAGAGATTGTAAAACTTTGAATTGTGAGTTATTTAATGATACGAGTTTCTGCGAATGATGGCGGACGTTTACTGACAGGCATTGAGGGAATTATGGGCTCTGAGAGACTGGACTTTTTCAAGCGATATTGTGAGGAATTTTGGATTTTGGTGGCCTTTTGATGGTGAGGAATAGGAGCGGTAAGTGAGTAGTGGCTGCAAGGTTCGTAGGACGTGGAAGACTTAGCAAGAGCGTTGTCGACCTTGAAAATGTAGGGGAGAAAGGGATGTGAGGGATTTGGAATTATTTGGATCTTGTGAGAGGATTTGGTATCGTGAGAAACTTAAGATGCATGAGGACTTCATGCTGTTAGGGATTTGGGCTGTAAGAGACTTAGCATTGTGAATGAGTTAGAGAGCAGTCAACTTGGAACTGTCAGAGACAGCGGAGAGTAAGTCCTTGGAGAGGATATAAGTCTCTGGGGATCTTGGATGTGTAGGGACTTGGGTCCATAAGGAACACAGGTCTGTGTACGACTAGGAAAAGTCTTGATTCATGAAAAAACACATCATTATCGCTGCTGATAGTTTTAAGGATGGAGAATTATCTGCTCATTCTTTAATTTTTTTTTTGGGGGGGGAGATTCAAGAGGTTAGAATGACTAAAGCAATGAGTAAATGTAATAGTGTTACACAACTACTGATGCTTTCTGGGACTTCCACGAGTGACGGAATCGATGTTTGATGATTTACAAGACTGGACGACAAACACTATCCCTTCGATGTGGGAATTTCCAAAGAATATGTTTCCTGGTGTCTTTTTTTATTCTAAGAACAATTTATTCTCATTTGGTCATGGAACGGAGTTAGTGCTTTTTCTGATTGAGGATGGCACGCTCTGACCTTAGGTATAGTCTAATAACGGCAGGATTTGGAATCCATGGCAACTGAACAACTGAACTTAATCATTTTGTCTTTTTTGAGTTTACTAGGATATTTGAAAAGAGTTTGCGTGTTAGGGAGTAAGGAGTAAATTATGATGTACTGATCTAGGGTTGCCATATCTCCACAGGTGAAAGCATCAAACCAGCGTGATCCCCAAGAGCCATAGTCTTAATCCATATTCCGTCTTCCTCAGATTGTGCCAAGTGCCTATAGAAGAAGATATTGATTCCTGAACGTCCCCTTGCTTTACAGCGTTTTTCGCCCAGCGTTTGGAGCTACTCATGGCATTGAAAGACTGACCTTACCATCTAAGGATACACCTTTTAAATGACACGTTTTCCAAGATATCGAAAAGTTCACTTTTAGAGAAACACTCCACCTATGACATGGATGAACTGTCCATTTCAAAGTCGATGCACCAAATGTTCTCGTTTGATGTCGTTCGTCACGTCAAGAAGTTGTCTTTGGCTGTGAAAGACAGTGCCTGGAATATCGCTTTTTGACAATAAGTGTGCTTCCATAGCGGTTAAAGACAACACAAGACTTCCAAAGAAAACCCGAGAGTAAAAGAACCATACATGGTAGAAATAAAATGTGTGTTATTTCGAAGGAAAGCTTGCGGCAGTTTCAGATTTTTCGCGGCGTCAGTCCATGTCAGACAAAAGCCTAACCTAACCAAAAGGAACCAAACGTGGCGCTGGCGGTCCATGACATCGAGGCTCCACGCCTACGTGATTTCTCGAGTATGTCTATGCTGTTATGGATTTACAAGTAGCACTGACAATCAATCCGTGATGACAAGTCATTTCTAAGGTTTATGAGGGGTTAGTAACCCTAAAAGACCATCAGTAAAAGTCACGCTTATTGTTGTGACAGGAATTGTATGATGGTCATATATTATCCATGAAGTGCCATCAAGGAGCTTTTAGCCGCATGCAAAACGTCGTGCCAGTTTCAGAACGTTCATGGTACTTGAGGGATCACGTATGGTACTGGGTGATTGTTGATAGTGTCTAGTTATCACTAAAAGGGACAGAACACTCCTCGCACACAGAGCAAAGAGATCGCCTCTGTGACTAAAAGAGCTTTCGTGATGTTGAGGGGCCGTCCTTGGCGGTCAGGGATCATTTGCAGGGGACTAAGTGAAAGGACACAACTGTCACCAAACGTCACAGCTTGACGCCTCTTCACTTGCTACATACTCATATATCAAAGACACCAAGAACCACCCAGCCATGCATTCTCCCTATCTAAACTGACCCTCATCAGTCTCGACAGGTCGTCCTATTTACGTCCGGAAGTAGTGCCAGGTCAAGATATATCTGTTCTCTTTCTTCACATCAAATACTTATGAATCAGTATGTTCCCCGGCCGCTTTCCAGTAAGAAATTTAGTTCATATCTTTAGTTTATTGAAGAGAATTTCTGGCATCAGCTAAGACCTTAATCTAAGTTCAGTTTGTTCCAATGTTAAAGTAGGGTAAGCAAGGAAATCATAGAAATAGGTAGGTACATTTATGTAGTCAAAGTGACAGTGTGTGGAGGAGTGAGTGGGGGCGAGAAATAATGGAAGATGGAGAGTGCCTCCCTACGAGTATATGCAACTAATCTTTGCCATTAGTCAGTTGTTGCGTTCAGTGTTCGCCGCTTGAAATCTTAAAACTAAAAGTGGAGTCGTATGAGTCGCGAGTTGTCGAATGTATGTGCAATATGGAAAGGGTGTATGTTTGTGGACTGAATGTCATCTGTCCATGTGTATGTGATACAGAAACAAAAGACAGCAAAGTAGGTCAGGGAGGGGAAATTAACAGCCACTGCGGTGCTGGTTTACCTCCTTTGTCTGTGGTTATTTACCATTACCTGAGCAATAAACACAGACGGAAAGAGATCATCCTGAAGACCCACAAACAGGATGACCAAACACTTGTTTTGATGAATTTTGTATCTTCATCCTCCCTCCAAGGCCGACCCCCCCCCCCGCTGCCTTAATCCTTCCCTGTTTTTCTCTTTAGATAATTCTCAAGTACAAAGGAGCCGTCTACCCTCGCTCTCACATTATTGATCCTATTCTAAAGCCTTGTTTTCAACCCTGATCCCATTCTCGCCCATTGCTCTTTCAATCCGAACGTATGCCCAGCCCTTGCTCTATGAACCCTGATCCCGTTTTCAGCACTGGCTCTCTCAATCATGAGTCCATTCCAGACTGGAAAAGATTTAAAGGTACCAATAAAAGACCTGTAGTTAATAGGAAGTTATTGCCAGGTTGTGTTATTACTGCAGTCACCGAGTGTGTATGAGGAACACACAGCTACAGCTCCTAACGTGTGGAGAATATATCCTGACTCTACATCCTTGGCTCTGATGAAGAGAGATGGAGCTGCTTGGCTGATCATGCAATGAAGAGTAAAGTGGGGAAATGTTACAATCTCTCTTTGATGAAGAGAGTTCTACAGGCTTGCAATTTTTTCAGGTTAAAGTGAGTGAAGCAGTCTCATAATCCACTGGGAGATGAAGTATGCAGAGCGCCTTCATCACGTAATGACAGATGGGAAGATGTGGCTGAATAGGTTAGGATATATATATATATATATATATGCCTCGTGGATAGGTTGACCCAAGTATTTGAGGGTAATGAAACAATAAATTAGGGTAATAAAGCACCATATTTTATGGCATTTAAAACTCACTCCAGAAGATCCTCACCAAAAAACACTCTACGTCCTATAAACTGAGGTTCACTGAGCCTGAAACACCGAGCGCCCAAGGCAAATTGTTTACCAATCATTATTATGGCACTTTACACTGAAACGCGAGTAGTTTCAGCAAAAATATTGTATATTTCCATTCAAATATTTACTCAAGTCAATTAGGATAGAATATTATCTTAATACAACAGTTTCTTTTACTGAAAATCATTCGAAAAGCCATTACGGTAAGATCGTTTGAACCACGAAAGAAAGTGAAAGTCGATTGTTTTCATGATCTATCCCACTTTCCACTGTAATACGTACGTCATTTCAGCAAATATATTATATTTCCGTAACTGTGTTATATCAAGCACAGTATGAATAGAATATCATTGTAATATAACAGTATATTAATCGAAAACTACTAAAAAATGAGAAACATATATATATATATATATATATATATATATAAAGAATTAGATATACTTGACTCTATAATGAACCCTCCGTGTGTTTTCATAGATTCACGAATTACTCCAGATTATGCTAAAATGACTCAGAATAGGAAAATTGTTTCGAAATTATGCTAAAAGCTTAGGATTATCTGAATGTATTCAAAATCATGCATCCTCGGCGATCACACTGACTTCATGTTTACTTTCAATCCCTGAACCCTCAAGAAACCTCCCGTGGACCTCTAGGCGTCCATGGACCCCATTGTTGTGAAGCTTATAGTATGTAAGTTTGCCACTGTGAACATAACTGTTTGATAACGGTCATTAGTGAGCCAAGTGTTCGCAAATTACGTGTTATTTAATGGTCTGTCAGGAATATATCCAAGAGGGTGACTCAAGGGCTGGTAAAATGATATTATGCCTTGGACTGACCTTACTTATATTCTTGTTTCCGCTTATTTCCTCTCTATGACACCCATCCGTCCACCTGCCTTGTACCCCTTCCAACTGTCCCGTGCCCCTTTCACGTGCCCTGTGCCCCATCCCACCAGTTCCAAACCCTTCCTCTGATCGTCCTGTACCCATTCTACCGATCCCGTTCCCCCCTCCATCTCCGCGTTCCCTCCACCACCTCTTCCTTTCCCATCTGTAACTCCCTTTCAACCATTCTTTCCCCTCCATTCGTCTGCCCTCCGTCTGCTCTTCCTCTCCACCAGTCTTTCTCCCTTTCCCTCTCACCCTTCATGAGCCACCTCTAATTCCATCCCTTCTTCCCATCTACCAAACCTCCCTCCATCAACTTGCCTCTCCTCCTCTGTCAACCATTCCCCCCCCCCTCTCCCCCCCCTCCTCTTCTAATACTGATGTTCGGGGAATGATAGAAAACTTATGGTACGGTTGGCGCTTAGGATGATGCTAAATGATGATGATGCTGCCCTTCAGAGAAGTCAAGGATAAGTCATGAAAACTTTGCCAGGAGTAGTCATGCCAATTAAGATACAATGTAAGAAAACTGTTTTCTCATCGTAAGAGAGAGAGAGAGAGAGAGAGAGAGAGAGGACGAGAAAGAGAGAACAAGAGAAATACTACGAGAAAAAACAGAGATACAAGAGACCTTGATCCGAAACAAATCGCTGTTGGAATCAATGGCAGGAGTAATGATCTCCAGTAATAAGGTCACATGTGACCCACAGGATGAACTAATGACTCAATCAAACGGCCCAGATTATGTCCGCTCATATAGTGATTAATTAACCAACCAACAGGAGAGATAAACCAATTATTTTTTGTTGTGACTACAGCTGATTCTATCGTCTATTGTGACAGCAGCTAATTCTATATCAGTGTGACAGCAGATGTTTCCATCTTGTATAGAACCTTTCTCGTGACTGAGACATTTGATGCTGATGCTTGATTCATCTCGGCGACAAAAGATATCTATTGTGGAATATAGGTTTATATTAGTCAAGTATACACACACACAAATATATATATATATATATATATATATATATATATATATATATATATATAT